>JAVQKG010307003.1:0-10782 GCA_036025885.1 Hypseleotris bucephala
TTCAAATTTAATCCTTAATTAATTAATTACTTAATTAATATTCATTGCAGAAATCCCCAAATCAATCCAGTTCGGCGTCTTTACTGTATCTAAGTATCTGCAAAGTTTGAAAGTGATCCGTCAATTTGTTTTTGAGTTATCGCGTTCACACGACCAATCTGCGGACGCGGCTGCAGACGCGGACGAACATGATTCCGATTCTTGCGGTTCGCCGATATAATTATGTAAGAGATCAACATTATAATTAAATTTAGTATTATGGGTTTAACTTTTTGTACATTAAAAAAACAAACAGCAACAACAACAACAACAACAACATCCCTAACTAGAATAATTATCTATACCTACCTTAACCAAACACTGGTCACACTGAACAAAATCATTGTGTTCAACTTCAAAGCCAGCAACATCATCATTGTAAACACAGAGGGTTGAATCTCACAAAGCCCAATCATCTGGAATACATGAAAATGGTAAAAGAGAAATTAATAAAGTTTAAATATCCCTTTGTATCCTTTAAAGTTTTTAAGAGTTGTTAATTGTGTAACAAAACTTTTAGGAAGCTTTTAGGGAGCTTTTATGGAGCTTTTATTATTTATTTTTGATGAAGTCCAACTAAAAACAAATTCTGATTTAAGTTTTTGTTTATTTAACAACATTTTATACATTGCACTTTCAATATTGATTCCAATGAAAAGTAGTAACATTGAGGCAGATATATTAAAGCAGTGGTTGATGGGCCGTTAATGTGTAGTGATAGTGATGTATCTGATGTGGCTCAAACACAGATGAGGTCTACTGTATCAGGTGTCCTGCAGGTGTCCTCCACTGCTCAGAGGGATCCACAGGATTTCGAGTTGGACTTAGACGTGCACTCATTTCAGACACTGCTGGCCATGTGCCTGAAGGAATCAACAGCTTCAACGTTTTTTTTTAAATGATTGTCAGGGCATCCATAACAGTTTTGGCAGCTTGGAAAGATACACTGAAACTGATCCCATACTTTTGCTGTCTTTACACAGCCCTTAATCCATAAACCATCCCGGGGCAGACCATCTGGCATCGGGACGTCCATTCATTCACTCTGTCTAATGTTGAACTACTGGCCGGGCTAAAACTATAGCCTTTGTCAATCTATTGTACACATTTCACACAGTTCCATGAGCAGTGTAAAATGCTATGGTTGTCTATAAGCAGTTCTGCATTTGCAGAATATAAAATGTTGGTCAATATAAATTTTATATTTTATATTTAAATAGAAATGTTGTATAATTGAACCTTTCCTTAACCAGGAAAAACATTAAGAATAATCAGAAACACAATACTAAATTTGAGACAAAGCTTTACAACACTGAAGGTTGTAGTGTATAAATGATAGTGAGAGGCCACAGAGCCTTTAGAACTTATAAGCTGCCCACACATACAGCACTTCTCGTGTCGTCTTCAGGTGTCACTTGTTCTCGTTAGTTTTTTCACTTGTCTTCTTTCAGGAAGCTAACGGCCCGCTGCTTTCTCCTCAGCGACCTTGTAAAGCCACAACACAAACAGAGGCGTCCGTATCAGGTCCCAGCTGCCGACATGTCTGCTCAGCAGCATATTTATTTAAACCTGCCTCTGGCCATGGCGCTCCACGAAGGCCTCGCCGGGGGCCTCCCCGGGTTGTTTGAGAATCCATTCACACCTGCGCATTAAATTACTGACACTAATGTTACTAGTAATGCTTGGACCAGCTCCCACTTTGAATGCATAAACCTGTAGAAGCTGGAAGACTTGGACATGTTGTCCACAAAAAATCTAGCATCAAAAATATTTGTGTCAAATGTTTTGTCAGTTTTTTTCATATGGTACAGTATATGATGTCTATTATGGTAAGTATTAGTTTTGGGGCTAATTTATAAATTGTCAGCAAATTTGCATGACGTAAATATGTGCGATTAATGAATGCCGGTGTAGCCTTAGGGAGGAGGGGTCTTTATCCTCTGCTTTTGAACTTGAGAGGAGTGGAAGCGTGAACACCTGCACAACCCTCCCTCACTGAAAATACCTGGATGCCTTTCACCTCGGCTCAGTCTGAAGCACTCATCGAGAGAAAAGAAGAAAAGATGCGGCGACAGAGAAAAGAAAGTATCAGAGACCTCTCCCAGGTTGTCAGTCTGGGGTCAGAGGTCAAAGGTCGTCACGGAGGGGGCATGTCAGGTGTTAAGTGGAGCAGACAAGCCATCGGAGGGTTTGTAAATGCTTACCTGACGACCTGCTAACCTGCAGCCAGGTGGGGACACAAAGAGCCAGGGTTTACTACAAGATTAGCAACAGACAGAAGATCACAGGAAACACACCTGATATGGATCTAGAACCACATAACTAAACAATTTGTCTGTTGTTGCTGCTTTGAAATGATTCTGTATCAATGACCAGCCAAGTCTGTTATTGGAAACCTTTCAACAATACTATATTTGTTGGAATAAAAAATATATACTTTTGAAAATGTTACTTGTTTTGTACTTGAAAAATATTTTAATGTTACCTGTAATTTCCTTCATAATTTTTATTTGTATATTTTATTGTTAACCAAAAAAAATAAAAATCTCAGAGAATTTACATTTGTGAAAAGGTCCTTTTCACTGCCCGACACTGCTAACACTGGAGCATATTAGCATGTTTGTAATATGAATCTGAATGATGAAAAGCCTAATCAACTTAGTGCTGTGTGTGTCTCGGGACAAAGCTGGACAATGATAATGATGATTTGACAGACAGAAGGGGGGGGTGTGGGGTCTTCTTTAGTAAATATTGTGTCGACTTACTCCCAGGTGTCTATTCACGGAGTGGAAACACACTGCTTTGAGAGTGTATCTGCAGGAGCATCGTCAGCTCTTAATTAAACATGCATTCAGTAGACTTTCTATTAATTTTTTTATTAATATAATTTAATTGATAAAACTTTATATTATATACTAAACATGGTCTGTTTCTGTATTCAATGTTTTTTTTTTGTAAATTACATTCATAGACTGGGGTTTTTAAATAAAGCCAACAAAAAAATACAATAAAATTTAATGATTTGATCATCTGCATGTTTTATATTTTACAAAGCAGTTAAGGGTGTTTAGGTAAATAATTTAATCTAATAAAAACAGTGTTTTATCTCCGTTATATAATCCATTCCATAGTTATATTATTTATGTGTAGTTTGTTGGTTAAAATGGCAACATTTTGAAGTGCAGCTATTGTTCATGTGATTTTGGCCTTGCTCTTTAAGTTCTTCAAACCAGGAAGTGTTTAACCACGTCTAATTAGCTGAGATTTGCTGCATGCGCGGCCTGGCAACTCTTTTTAGACGCTGATCTGGGGTCCCGTCCGATAATTATGGGGCCTCATAGACATTTCGAAACATAAGACGGGCTCAATCACTAGTTTCAATTTATTTGTTGAATTTGCAACATGATATTTTAATCAAACATCAATCATTTCTCTTTGCAAAAAAAACCAACAAAATTATGTTATAAAGAAGAATTATAATTTGCTAAATTTAACAATAAAAATCTACACACAAACCTAATACAAGACCCATTTCCTGGTGACAGAGCCCGACTCCCTCTGCTGCCCTTCCTTTGTAAACACAACCCACAATCACCTCTTTGTAGAGACAATATTCGCCATATAAGTTTATACAACTAAGTCCGTATCAGTATAATTAGACATTTTTTAAATTGATGTATTTTTGGTATTAGTGATTTGTAGTTTAAATTATTTTGTAACATTAAAACTTACTATTGTATATTTAGTGGGGATACATTTTTAAATGAATGCTTGTTATTTTAGATTGAGATTGAAAAAAGCAATTTGCTTCTGGTGTCTGAATGCAGTTTTGGATTTAGCTTGTCTCCAAAATATTTAGTGTGTTTCACTTTATTTTCATTTTGCACAGTATACCAAGTAACAATTTCTTACACACTTTTGGATGCTAAAGTGTTAATCTTTTGTCATGTTAAAAACTTTTCTGATTTGTCCATGCAAAAAAGTGTGCCTCAAATGATCTAAAATGTAAGATAAACACAAGTCAGACATGTGTCACCCTTTTCACAATTATCATTAATAAGAGGAGTATTTGGAGGGAGGGTCCTGAACAAAAACACTGGCCGCTGCTCCTCAGTGCTCAAATTAAGTTGTCATTGGAGCGTCTGCCTCAATCCTGCACGCTTACGGGAAAAAAGACCATTCTGGGTTCCGAGGACTATGTAACATTCAATTACGATTTAACAGCCGCTGCTCTATTAGTCGGTGTCCATTTCAGGGTCGGAGGCAAGAGGTCCCGACCTGCTTCTTTGTGCCGCTCAAACAGGTGCTTCGTGAGGCCTAATTTGGAAATGTAGGCACAAACGCAAAGATTAGCCTCGATACAAAACACACCTGGCCAACACCATCTCAGCAGCAATCATCATCGCTGGGTTTGTCTGTCACACAAAAACACCCTCTTTTAGAAAACTACAAACACGTGGAAATTTAAGCTGACAGTCAACATTTCAAATAAATATATTTCTCTATCTTTTTGTTTTAAGACATTAAAGTAATTTCTATAATTGTTTGAAACAAGTCCACTTTTGCTAATTCCCACCTGTGTCCTTGACAACGAGGTCAGCGTGGAGCCCTCTCTTGGCAGCTGTGCCAGATGGTGAAGCGTAATAGAAAGTAAAAAGGCGATGGAAGGAGAGGACAGAAGACTTCAATGTCAAATGGAGAATTAGAGTCATTTCCCAGTCTTTTTTGTTGGCTTTTCCTGTCCACTGCCTCAGTATGACATGACGATAGCCTTAGGCAGCCTAAGTCAGCAGCGGCTGCAGAAAGAACCTAAAAAATCCCTACCTGTTTAAAGAAGCGTTTGAACTCCTAATTGTCCAGAGCCTTTGGCAAATCAGAGGGTGTTAGCAGCGAGATCCTGTCCAAACAGACAAGAATAAGTCAGCGCTCCTCAGCCGCTTTACAAGAACAGTAGTCAAGACAAATAAGAAGCATAAAGAGATTGATGAGAGATGGACAGAGAGATGTCTGCTGTTTCTGGACATGTTAAAGCCACGCCACTTCCTAATTGTCCTTTACTGACTCTTAACAATGTCGTTTTCAGGTTGACTGCACTTTTATGCAGTGTGTTTGTAGGATGCTTATACAGCTGTATTTGAAAAGTAGATTAGCAACTTATTACAACAATATTGTTGTTTACAACCTTAGATTAAAAATGTGTATTTGATCAAAATGTGATTGTTGTGATCAAAATCACAGCAATCACACAAATCTTAAACCAAATTTATATTTAATAGATATATTATAACAGAAATGTAGGTATGTGTCAAAGTTATTTGATAAATGAACAGTGTGTGACCACACTTGTTAAAACATAAAGCTTTTAAAACAACAGTGAGACTGTTCTAGCTGCAGTCGAGGTAAACCAGTCACACCTCTCCTGTGTGACAAAACACTTGAAGGTAACATAATCAGACCTAGAGCGCAGATATAGAGCAGGCTACACTTTGGTCACCATAAGAAACTATTGAGACACTTTGCCTGTCAGCATCCTCTTAACCAGCACTACACGAGTTAAACCTGGTTCTTATCGAGTGCAGGGTCAAATGTAACCAAACAAGTGGCAAAGAAAGTGGGCACCGCTCTGTACGTGTTCAGTCCCTGAAGTCGTTTCAAAAATAAGCAGGCGACGCACTGACAACATCTTGGGCCCCACTGGGTTTTCCTGAAAGGCTCCAAGCACTCCTGCTGGGGCAGCAGTGTCAAACTTAGGAAGAGCAGCCACAACAAATGCTTCTGCTCTAGTTGAGCTAGCTCAGTGTCGGCATCACTGAAGGAATGCACAATAAAAACTGACTATTTCAACTCTTTGCAAAAGTCTTGCAACAATGCAAACTGACTTATAAATATGAATGCTGTTATGATACTGTATAATAAACAGCTTACAGCAGATTTATTATACTGCTTGTCCTCAGTCAAAAAGAAATGTCAGAGGAGAAACTGTCTGGATAAAACTCAATTTTCCACTTTTTTGATGGTGTGCTTCTTTCCTCACAAAGAGGCATGCTATGACTTGTCATAGTCCATTACAGATGCAATCAGACCACGTCTCCTTCTCAGCAGCTGGCAAAAGGCCCCTCCATTCATCACCACATCTCGTCGACTCAGACCTCTCTCCATTATTAGTGTTAATACAAGGCCATAGGACAAGGAAAAGCAGGCCTGGCAGCCCTCAAAAAAGCCCAAATGTCACTGCGTGACACGCAGCCAGGTGCCGGCCATGCACTTTGATACGCTCAACTGATGCTTATTTGATCATTTCATTAGAAAATTTGGTTGAGGTGTCAAAGAGGTTCCCTATGTCTGTGCAGCAGCTATTAGGCTCAATTATAGCTGCCAGAAAGATGGTGAACTGAACTGGCTCTGTGTGCTGCATTCAGCATGGCCTTAAAGGGCCACTGAGAGAGTCACAGAAATTGCTATTCATAACACTTAATGACTTATGAATTAAGTTTTCCTTCTAATTATTCTTAATAACACAGGCAACAAAACCTAATTGCGCATTTGCCTTTGGGTTCAGCTCATTTACCTAGGATATTTTTTTTGCAACTTGCTGTAGTGTTTGTAATTTGAAGTATAATTATAAAAAAAAAACTAAGATGGGCCATTTGTGACAAACAACAGTAGCTATTGAACCAATAACTTCTATGTTTAGATAATCAACATTTCCTCAATAATTACACATTTATATAGTATCATTGGTATGGTGTGTAAATTAAAACTCTTTACACTACTGTTTAGCTTGAACATTAAATGATTTAATGCTGCTAACATTTTCTTTTCAGTGATGTACGTATAGCCCTGAGGAATAGCAGTCACAGCAGCATTACTATTTCAAATGTCAATGTGATTCAAATTGCCTGCATGACGTATGCGTTCATATGTCCTGGTTCTTATTTTTTGGATCCACTTACAGATTAGATGTAATAGACATGCCGGGAAATGTGCAGCTGAAGGAATGTCAACCACATGTTCAAAAATAAATAGACCTGGGAGAATTTAAACAAGCACTCATAAGGTTAATCAAATCTAATTATTTCATGGTTTCTCAGCTTTGTTCAGCCAACATTTTGCCTGTCATTTTATTATTGTAGATTTCTTGTGAGCAACAGTAATCCAGGCATAACTAGGCCCTGTCAAACTAAATTAGCTGCAAACAGATATAGAGCAGAGTGAGAGGGCGCTTTTCTCACCTTTTGCATAACATGCTCAGTAAGGCTGCATACCAGCACCACGTGGGGAAATTAACTAATTAGAAAATGGAGGGTCGGCAGATTTGGGCTACTCTCAGATTACAGAAAACACTTTTGGTCTGGGGTGTTTTTGTGGTTGGTGGTGGCAGGGAGAGAGAAACCTTTACGTGATACTAGCAGCAGCAGGAGCTCGGCTGAGAAGTGATTATCTGATTGTCCAGAACAAAACCTGTGAAAAGGTTAAGCAGTGAGGTCTGTAGTGCTTCCTTCTGATGTGTCATGGCACAGACCCAAAGAGTGTTAGTGCTCTCGGCTGAGGCTACAGGAGCGACTGCCTAAAGCTGCTCTCTGTTCTTTAATGGACTCGTTCGTCTCAGAGCGAGAAACATCACATTCATATTCCCCACATGAGGCGGTGTTACCTTTCACATTTCTAAATGGCTCCATCTCTTTTGCCCCAAGAATAAGAGTCCTATCAGTGAAATCAAAAGTGATTACACAGCTCACCAGTCATTTCAGATCTCTGTGGTTGTGGGAAGTATGTAATGCATGCCACAGCTCCAAAGTCTCTGTTTATTCAGTGAAAGTGCTCTGTAATTTATTTAAAATAATCTATTTTAACAAATAAAGAGGTCATTGAGTGAGCGCATTGCTGCAGGCACACATTTAAATACCTCTTTAAGAGTCTGACTGGCTGACAGGAGGCCGAGCTGGCTGGACCCAGAGGGTGCAGAGGCAGCCCTCCTGCTCTGAACAAAGTGATTCACCAACATCTCAAGCCTCCATCACATGGTCAGAGCCAGTACTTGACCAATGTTGATTTTAAACGGGACACTGAGCAGCCATCAGCAAGGCAAGCCCTATACCCCTCATCTTATTCAGATGCACACTTTGATTCGTATCCAAGGGGCTTGTTTGAAGAGGGGGTGGGCTCAGGCCCTTGTGGATGTTTGGAGCACTGGAGTAAATATGATGGATGGGATTACAAGGAAAGCCTCTCAGCAATTCTGAAGAGCTTGAAATAGAGCTGGTTTTTCCTGCATACCAGTGCATCTGCCCACTTGCTCTGTGCAGTAGCTTCAGCTGCTCAGGTGGACTTTATGGACATAATGTCTTCTGTGTTACAAATCTTCATTGTAAGGCAATGCACTTCAAAGAGGTCAAAAAGAGTAGGCTGGTTCACCTGTCAGAGAGTTATAGAAATACATACAGCCAAGTACTTTGCTTTATTTGGATTTGTTTGGCTTAATTTGTTTGTACACACCTCTTTACACTGAAGATGTTGAACAAAGTTACCCAATACTTAAAAAGCCCACAGTATGGGGCTTGTTGTTGCGTACTTTTAAAATATTTTTTTTCCATCATTATTTATTATTTTTTAAATAATTTAGTTTAATATTCTGCTCAACAATAGTCTCATCAAAGTGACTGGGCTGCCTTCTTCCATTAAAAGTTTGTTTTTCCCGGTGCCACATTTTGGCAGAGTCATCCTGGACGAGGGAGGGAGCACAGACTCACTCACCAATGAATCACACACATTCAGTAGACGTGTGAGGCTAACAAAGTGGCTAATTTTTGAGCACACACAGAGGGGGAACGTGGAAGACTGACATTTCACCAAACGTCTCTACAAAAACAGTGGCGGTGCATGACTGGCATCTGGTGCAATAAGTGGTTGGTTTGTAGCTGGTCTCCTCTGTTCTGGCCAAGGAAAACCTGATTTAGTGAAACCACGGCTTCCCAACATCAAAAAGAGACGCAGAAAAGAGCTACGTATAGCGTCAAATTGTGTCATTTCATGTAATTATGATATTTTCACAGAAGAAATACAGTGAAGTTGTGGAATAAATATTCACAATTTGTTAATATATAACTAAGATAACTTCAGTCTTGTCTTCTGATGAATAGCACCATATGTAGAGCTCACATAGTGGTTTTGGGCCAGTGCATAAGGGCTTGGCTGATAAATTACTTTACTAATGATTTTGACCTGAGAAGGAGCTTGTTTTAAAAAGCAGACATTTGGCAAGTCAGTTCAGGTTTCATACAATGTTATGAATTGGCCAAGTTATGTGAAGAGCTCCTCTTCAACGACCAAGCACAGAGCTTGATTATTTCATTTTCTTGTTTAACAAACGTGTCTTAATCTGCAGAGCAAAGAAACAAGAAATTCTATCAGCACGACTAATTTTCTAAACTTTAAGCCAACTACATTTTTTCATTCACGAAAAATACTTCATGCTGGCAACGGCTGTTTTTTTCCGATCATTTGCGCAACTGAACGAAAGATAATATGGTGATTCACATTTGAGATGTTTGCATGTACTGTACCACCAGTGGAAGATGTGCTACATGATAGAGCCCACCCAGACTGCTGTGTTGTGAAGGAGTGTGGCCCTTACCTCCCTTTGGGAGCAACAAGGTCCTGTGTCCACATTTCTAACCGGCCTGTCACTCACAGCAGGGGAGAAAGAGTTCTGTCTTGGGGTCAACACTTATGTTCTCCAGCTAAGAAAGCAAGTCCGGCTCTCAGAGGACAGGCAGCAGTTAAACACAGCATGCTTTGTGTTGCATCTCTACAGGCAGCAGGGAGGAGGCCGGAGATGAGCCGAGAAGATGTGAAACCTTAAGGTGAAGAGGAACATTAGTACCTAATAACAATTCAAATAAGAAAAACTTTAGAAAACTAATGGTAATGCTGTGTAAAAATGTTTTGTATAAACAAAAGCTAATCATTCTCATGTAAACTTGTTTTGGCATGTTTTATTAATGCCAGATGCCCTTTTATGACACAAAAGGCATTAAGACAGCTACATATAAATAACATGCAGAAATTAAATAGCTGATTTACAACTTCAATTAAAAAAAAAATAGTAATTGCATTAAGCTCCGTATCCTCCCCTGTTCTTGTGTCTGCTGCTCATTTGCCTGGCTTTGAACTTCTAATGAAGTTAATGGGATTACTGAGCACAACAGTGGTTTTGATAGAGATAAAAGAAGCATGGTCAGGCCCGTGTCAACTCTAAATGTAATTTGGCACATGTTGCTATGAGCTTCTTGTGGTGTCGTGTTTCTTTTAAGTGGCTAATGCTTGAGGTAGGTGAGCACCCATGGGGGACACGAGAGGTCAGTGTTTGGTGGAAGCGTGGAATAGGTTTGGGCGATCTTCCTGTCATTCAGCACTCATTGATCTGGACTCTGAGACCTCTGACCTCACGCACACACATTCTGTAAAAACATGGATCTTTTACACATTTGGTCCAGTCAGTTCTTTCTATTAATTGTATTTAGTTATAACAAGATAATAATATGGGCATTTTGAGAATTCATTATATCGGCGAAACGCAATGCGTTCGACGATATTATGGTTTCATGTCCGTCCGCGTCCGTGCCCGCGTCCGCAGATTGGCCGTGTGACCGCGATAACTCAAAAACGAAATGCCGGATCACTTTGAAACTTTGCAGATACTTAGACCCTATAAGGACGCCGAACTGTATCGATTTGGGTACA
>JAVQKG010307332.1:0-23996 GCA_036025885.1 Hypseleotris bucephala
ATCATTAAGTCCAAAACCAAAACTGATTTGACATGTCACAGCTACGGGCCTCAGTCCATTCTGCAGACTGACAGAGACAGACAGACTGACTTATCACATACGGCCGATAATGAAAAATATAACTAGTGTGAAAGAACAGCATTGGTATGAAGACATCCGTCACCATAACATACTGCACAACAATGAAACCACACACTGCTCGGTTATTAATTTATATGAAGGATATGGGGAAAAGGAGGGGTAGAAATATGAAAAAAGACTTTAACAATAGCTTTAATATATACTTTTTTATGACTTCAACAAAACAAACCTAGCTCTGAGAATGTATAGAGTAAACCATAGCGAACAGAGCAGACCTATGTCTTTTATAGTTTGGGGAGCTGTGTTGGGTCCCTTGTGACCAGTGATCTTCATAGCTACTGACCGACCTTGAGAGTCTGTAAAGTTCTCACATTCTTAAGGAAACACAGCCGCCCTTTGACTGAGGCCACATCAACATCCATATCCCTATTGCTATCTTTAACAATCATTAGTACTGTTCAAAAACTAGTTAAAAAGATATCTCTACTCGTCGATAGCATTAAATCTGACAAGATGATGAAAAATAAAAGAATGACTAGGGGCTTATGGCATTTTATTATGGGATATTGTCTGTTAAATTACTTAAAATGACAAATACTTAAAGTCATTTGTTCTCAAGCTGCAAAATAGTTTAAAACGTCTTTATTCCTGAATGCAGCCAAATCTATATTAAATGTGTATGTTTATATAAAAAAGAATGCACTTGGCAAGATCACAACAGTCCCACAAAATATACTGCGATTGATGGGAGAGAGTGTAGTAGTAACTTGACATCTTGTTTGTTTTTAATTGATGTTGCTTTTACAAATAAGAACACATTTTCAAGAGGTAAAAAAAATAAATTCAGCTTAAAAAAAGCATAACATGTCCCCTTTAACATACGCCTTAACATATGTATCTTTTGAAATTCCTCCCTAAAGCGTACTGTATCCCTCCATTCATTTGCTCATCCATCCATCATCCTGTCCATCAGTCAAAAAACAGATGGCCTTTCAGGAGTCCATGTCAGGACTGATGACTTCCCTCTGCCCCGGCCATACCATTATACCCCCACAACCGTCCCGCCGACAACAACACAAAAGACACACACACATTCACACATACAGATACACTCCGTGCCCCCTACAAGTCGGCCAGATGGAAGGGTCACACTATCTTCCCTTTCCCCACTATCTGTGCATGAGGCAAGATAGGTTATCAGACTTTATAATACACAAAATAACAGACCAACAGTTTCAAAGTGTTGGCGGATGACATGAAAATATCCAATAATGTGTGTCTATGGGGGTCAATCCACAAAGAGAAGCCCCCAAAGAGAGCTGTCTGTGCCTCTGGTCCCGGGGGCCTGTCAAGAGGGATAATTGATGATGTTTTCATTACAAGGTGTGGGTTAATGTGGGGGCTGGGGCACACTGTGTGTTGTGGGAGTATTCAGGTTGACTCAGCTGCCTCTTCTTTGACACCAGTGACTTCTGCTGTTGGTGCGGACAAGTCATCCAAAGAAGTCTTCTCGCAAACATACGGGGAAAATGTGACTAAAGTGATCACACATACAGTACACAAAGAGGGGTCTTCATACACAACCGCACACTCACACTGCCTAAAGCTAGTGCCAGAGATAAAGTATCTGAAAGCGAATATAAACAGTGAGAATAACTTGTTCTCTAGTGTGCCCGTGTCCCGTCACAGTGTCACGCCAGGCCCTTGGCAGATCTGTCCGTCTGTCTGTCGTCTATTTGGACCTCTTTGAAATCCTAATGCAGTGGCGCCTCGGCTTCTGACTGCCACTTAGATTGAATTAGGAGCTAATCGGAGACATCAGGTCACAGACCACTATATTACTGTACAGTATCAAGATGGACGTCTATTCTTTGTTGTAGATTATAAAAAAACATCATGACAACACAAATGTAGAAAAGTCAGCTGACAGACTCTTCTGTGGCAATTTCCTTTTGTAAAGCAATTATGAAGGCGTCCCAGTGACGTAGATAGTCAGATCAAACAATTTTTCATGAGAAAACTCAATTTGTACACTGGATAACTAAGACAAACACACCAAACTAAAACTATCACAGAACAACCCTAACCTAAACCCATGTTCTATGTCCACTCTGTTGTAATTACTCTTCTTAATTTGTCAAAACACTCTTTGACCTTTGAAATGTCCCTATTAAAAAGACAGTCTCAGATTTATGTTAAATGTTTAATATAAAAAGTTTGTGATTGGTTGAACAGAGGTCACAAATCCAGGAGGGAGTTTCCACTTTGGAACGGGGATGCCTTGCATGACCGGGGTGCTGACATGTGGAGGCTCCAGCAATAAACAGCACAAGAGTAATGGCATCTGAGGCAATGCTGAACTCTGACCTAAACATTTTCCTCATTCCTCATTTTTCCTCATTTTCAAAATCCAAAACACTCAAAGATGGACACAGAAGAGTTTGTCAGTCAATAAAAATATCCACAAAGCATAACTTAACCATGTCATTGTATTTAATGCAGTTACACTTCACATTAGATTTATGTATACATATGAGATTTACAGAGAATGGTTTCAAAAACACGCAGGAAGCAGCATTTGTGGTCAAAAATGCCTTGTTGATATCGCTCAGAGGTTTAAGAATACTTTGATTAATGCAGTCATACATCTATCAATACAGCCCATTTTCACACACTTTGCAGACTTTAAACTACCAACCACGAGGCTGCTTTGTATGGCTTGCTTTGCTTTGCCAGCGCAGAAATGAATTATATCACTTTTCACACCTGTTTCTGCTCAAAAAGCCCTGCTGCACGCTGCACTGTAAAAAAAAAAAAGAAAAAAGAGAGAGAGAAAAATCCAGAGAGAGAAGGAACAAACCCCCAGCTCAGCTACATCTGTGTCTGCGAGCAGTTAAATTAGACTCTAATTGTATTAACTGGGGATTATGCCTTCCAGTTGGATTTTTTATACATTTTACACGTTTTTAAAAGGAGGCAGGAGGGGGGCTCATCATGGAGGTTTCTGCGGCTTGGCTCCTTTTATGAGCTGCAATCACGGCTGCCCCTTGTTACGCCGAGGCTGTGTACAAATAGGTGGGGAGGAGAGCCAGAATGAGAGCGATAATGCATGTGTGTGTGCCAGGCTAATGTGGCGATGCTAACACTCCAAATGCTACGGCCCCTCCTTTAGAGTTTAGAGAGGGAACAATCTAAATGGGTAATGCATGGTGTGTGTGTTGTAGCGGAAGGCGGGGGTGAATTCCATCTAATTACTCTATCACATAATTTCACAAATTGCCTTTTCATAGGGGACTGGAGAGCAGAGCACAGGGAGTGTTGGGGATTGGAGGCTTGGGCTTTCATTTACTACTCATATCTTGTTAAATTAAACAAGAAAATACCGTTTGTGAGGAGAGCCGGGGAGGTGTACAATAACAGCCTTTGAGTAAAGTGAGTGTTGGTGGAAGCTTATAGATTTTGGTCCGAGCAAGTTTTGTCACGTGAGTTCTCCAATCTCTAACTTAACTATTTTTCTTTACCTAAAATTACATTAATTGTGTAATTTACTGGGTTTTTTTACTATCAAAATAACAGATATTACAGCTAATGTTTTGTAAAAGACAAAAATTCAAGTGATCAAAAGTGACAAAAAAGCCTTGTTGAAGTCAGAGACTGGTTTGAGATATATATACATTAGCCCTATTTGTTACATTATGTTGAGGTCGACAGAAGACCAACTCAAATGCAAGTGATGATTATTTTTGTTGTGTAAAATGTTAGATAAAAATATGGTATCTGCTTAAAATCAATAGAAATGTCTCTTCGTCCTCCACTGACAGCTGCATGTAAATATGACAGCACCAAAGTAGCCCAGCGTTCAATGACAAGCTAATGTTTTGTGATATAACTCTTAGTCAACCCGATTCTCCAGATGAACATGTCTCAACACCATCACTAACATTGTATGAGCTCATGGGGTGTGTCAAACCAGGCTATGCCAAACTGTCGTCATTATCCTGAAATCATGACCACTGTTCTGTCAGTGCTCACCTCTTTGTGAAGGAAGTGGTGCATTCAAGTTTTCAGAATAAACTTTAAACCAAAAAAAGCAGGAGAGATAATGCCACCTACTTGCTACACTTCTGTGCCTTAGAGTCCCGCCCACCTGCTTCCACTTCAACTCATCTCCCCAGTGGCACAAAGTATGAAGGCGGATACCAAAAACACCTAGATGCCTAAACTCCTAATTTATTCTTTTGACTTTGCTAATCTTTGTTCTTGCGCAAATGGATTTCTTGCACATTCTGTCCACACTCATTCAGAATGGTGCAGTGTCACTGAAGCCAGATATACACATTTAATTGGCCTTGAGTCTATCTCAAAGAGGCCAGACTCACAGTGCCCAACCATGTCTTAGACAAAGGGCAAACTGAAGAGGGTGCCAGGGGTGACTGTGGATTGGTGGTCTGTCTAACCAAAAGCAGCCCCATACTAGATCTGTCTTTGTATATAGAAAAAATATTTATAGCACTAGGGCATAGGGAAACGTAACTCAGCCTGGTAAGGAATCTGACCATAGAGAACTCCTTTTGGCAGTTCCAAGCCCAGATAAACGGAGAGCAATGAGGCATGAATGGTTGTCTGAAATATGTATTAAATTTTTTTATTTTAAATAATCTTTCAGACAAGCTATTGCTTCTAATGAAAAAAGAACAAATCATACATTGAAACTATTTCTGTTTGACCATCCTAGAGAGTGTAAACAATGTGATTTTTACACCAACCATTGCTTTGAGCTTTGTCCCTGTTGGCGCTGCCACACCAACATATCCCTATAGACTATGAACCACTGTGTGCCATGTGGCTATGTGTTTTTTGTTACTTTTCTAAACCTTTCTCCTGCGCCTGAGAGAAACGATCCACCTCTTCACCTACTGGCCCTCTCCTCTTCTTCCTCTCCCCTCTCTGACTCCCATGGTACTCACTTATATCCTTCCCAGTGTTTGAGATCTAAAAGCGAACAAGCCTCCCATAAGCTGGAGTTGTGGTGTTGTATGACATTTGGCTGGATGGGAGCTGAACATAGACAGGATGTGTGTATGTTTCAAGCACCTTTCCTCTGTGGCCCTCAAGGTTTCAAAGGTATATGGGCGGAGGTCAGGGAGATGGAGGGGAGGTGAATGAGGAGTTAGTGGTTGGAGGAGAGGGTCAGATGGAAAAAGTAAAAGTGCAAGAATGCATCACACTCTTAGGACTGTGCAATATGGCAAAAATGTTCTATGTGTTTTTTCTTAAGCCTAGATCTCAATTTTTATTTATTTATTTATTTTTATTTCAGTGCAAATTATAACTTTCTTTCATTGCCTTAATTACATTAAACAGTGGCTTGTGCTGTGTAAAGTAAAACGTTATATTAAAATGTTCATGGAAATTACAATATGGAAAAAGCAAACTACTTGCCGTAGTCATGAGTTAAAGTAACAGTATTATAATAAACTGTTTCCTAATTAGCATGTCATTACAAGTTCATATCTTATAAGTATAATTTTGTCATTCATATTCCTATTAGAAGTGCAGGGAAGTTCCATTTGGTCAGTAAACAGTAAAAAGATTCACACTGCCCGTACCATGCATCAACATCAAAGAAAAGACGACGAATAAATATATAAAAAGTTCATGCAATATTCACAATCCAACAACCAAATTACTTTTCCCAGCATCTTCCTTGTTAGTTGGGGGAATTTAAACCCACTCGGCCAAACGGAATTACGTTTTCCGCAAACTTCAGACATGTATGGTGAATATAAGTTATATTGCAAACATTGTAATTTAGATCAAGTAAACATTTCCACTATTTCTAGTTATTTTTAGCTGTACATCTGAGTGTAATCTAAATTGTTGCCTGTGTGTGAAACAATCCAGAACTGTGTGTGAGATGTGGCCAATGTTGAATATAGATATCAGATTGAGATTTAAAGATGTATTTTATGCATACCAAAGCAGAAGTCAAGAGTAACTCAAATGTCAGTCCAAGTTTCTGGCACATTCCCCCTTCTCTGAGGTCACCAGCTGGTGCTCGAAACATTGGTATTCCTGACTATAATAAAGTAAAAATAATGCCAAACCACAGGCCTTTGTAGAATGGTAGACGTGTTAAATAATGACAGATTTGTTTCTAATAAGCTTCATCTATGTATCTGCTGCAGCTATGGCCGGGGGCGTCTCTCCTTGGCTTCAACCTTATTCAGTTTCAGCAGATGCAGAGTCAGAGAGATAACCGGCAGATTACACAGGACTTGTCTTTGAAGTGATGGCCGTACGAGAGCCGGGATAGACTCTGAAGAAGAGGGTCTTCTTGTGGTGTCAATGAGCGTGTATCACTATCTAAAGTGTGTGTGAGGGAGCTGGAGGGCGTTGTGGTTGTGGAGTTAGCAAGTGCGCACAAGAAAGAGAAACAAATGCATTCAACTCACTGTTAGGTGCTGGAAAAGCCATGCTCTCATGATGTTGGTGGCTACTTTGGGGAAGATCCCTCTCTTCTTGTTGCGTTTCTTCTCTTTATCCGGGTCATCGTCGTCTCCCGTGCTTGGCGAGGCTACGCTGTTGTCCAGGCCGTCACCTGTCACATGATGCGAAACAGGAAGAGAGCGCAAATCAGACACTCAATTTGTTTACTTCCATGAATTTGTGATGCCTCCTTCCTTCAAAGGGAATAAATACGATTTCCAAGGAATTCTGGAGGGCTTTGTATGCACAGACGAGGGGTATAGAGACACAACAATGGCAAGCTGAGAATGGCTGAAAAACAGCACCTCATAAATGCATTCATTTTTAATACATTTATAAATAACCCTGCCTTTCATGTTCCTCTCCCCGCCACTTGAAAACACACCGAGTGCCGGCGTCTTTCTCAGAAAGAGTGTGAGAAGGGGAGCACAAAGGACTTGTAAGGTCGCATTTCCCCACTCTCCCATCCAAGCCCGCGCAGAATTGAAAATGACAGAGAGATTTAGTCTTTATTATCCTGAGGGGAAAATAGTTATTGAAGCGTCACCCCACCACATTCTGCCATTTTACCTGAGGTGGAAAGAGGAACACGACACTACAAAAGGCGAGGTGGGGGGGCTGAAAATAAAAGCAAAAGGCAAAATAGGTGGAAAAAAGGAAGTCAGAGACACAAACAGCATTAACAAAGCTAGCTGCTTTTCATAACAATGGCATCATGGCTGCTTACAGCAACCTGTAGGGCTTCGATAAGGCTCTATTAAGGCCAGTTAACCTCACCTTAGGGGAACACTGAGACAGCTTAGAGTATTTGAGCACACAGAGAAAGTGAGAAGAAGACGTGCCAAGGGCCTTTTCACTGCATTCATAGTCAACAGACAGACTCCAGACAACACACACGCTACATACTAAAGAATACCCACTTACTGTAGGTTATTCTAGAGAACCCAGTCAAAAAAGGGGCTTCTTCAGAATAGTGTCTGTGAAAAGCCTAATTGTTATTATCCTTATTCAAAAAAACGTTCCTCTCCAGAATAATAGCCATAATGGAAACATGAGGCAAGGTAAACAAGTGATGCCAGCAATGGCACAAATTTCAGGAGCTGATAAGTGACTTTTGTCCTCGTCGAGTGGAAAAGAAGGCAAAGGAATGAAGCAAAAATAAAAACCGCTGAAGCAGTGTGCAGAATTGGATGCTTATTTATTGATTATACACAAAGCACTTCTGAAGCTTTTATGTCAATTCACTATGGCACTAGGAGATAACTACATTCAAGCAAAGCTGCGCTCCACTAACTTACAGAGGGCGACACCCGGCACCTAGCTAAACCCTAAGCCCCGATTCATCGATAATTAATGGGGATGTTGGCGCTAATCCGGTTGGAGATGACTTTTTTCCAGCCCGCCACATCAATGGAATAATCAAGGGCCTAAAACCGGGCCTTTGCTCCCCATTACCTCAGGCAAAAGAATTCCTGAAAGCATGCCTGGAGGGCACCTGAATTATATACACCATTAGGAGAGAGAGGCTCTCAATGATCCATATGAAACAACATTGGGCCAGCTCGTTCTCATCCTCCTCATCAGTCCAACTGTTCTGCCGGCACAAGATACATATGCACAAATATTGAAGGCTTTTTAATGAAGCTCTGGTCGCAGCAGAGGTGATGCTTCAGAGAGTGGGGGAGGGTAAAAATACAGCTTTTCATAGACACAGCCATACTGGCACAAACACCACCCACTGCCTATTAGCTATGCCTGTATGTAGAGTCCAACTAGACTTGTGTGACCAAATGATCAAACATTGGCTTTATGCAATGGCTACAAGGGAAACTCGAGACTGAAAAATGAATGGGTTGTTGAGTTAATTAATAATAATATCAATGTTGTACTGTAGCTGTAGTGTATTAGTGTAATTGGATATTGTATAGTGTAGATCAGTATCTGTCTAAGCCAAGCTGTAACCAATAAATAAATCAGAGAATTAGTGTAAATACTGGATCAAGACTCTTACCAAAACACAGTGAGAAGAAACCCCACACACTCCACCCTTCAAACTCCCTTGAGCTGTCTGTGTTTAGAAGCACACTCCAATTTCAAGTTTAAGTTACATCATTAGCCCAGGACAAATGCGCCCCAGACTTAACAACTGACTCTATACTGCCTACTGTTTCAAGGCAGAAGTGCACCCCCTCCTTCTCCTTCCTCTATGTGTCTGCTGGAAAAGAGGCGAGAGAGCTGAGCCCGGGCCCTGTAATCTAAGACCAGATTTTCATTGGAAGCAAATGCTTTCAATCCGTTGTAAAGACCGGCTCATGTTCAGCAAAGCCTACAATAACAAACCGTGGGGCTTGTCCCATGCAAGTTAGGAAGACAGAGGCGAACTGGCCATGGTACCATACTGTAGGAGAGGGAAGTGTATTCATGCAAGCATAAGCAGAAAAGAAAAAGGTGAGAAACTGTTAGAGGTATAATAATATGAGGTAAACAGGAAGATTGTACAGAAGACGGTAAAAAGTTGCTGGATGAGATATTGGCTGTATGTTGTTATAGCATTAATATTAATACTGTCATTCATACTGAACTGGAACCTATCCTTGCAATTCAATATCAGTCACCTCTGTGACGTCTGGGCCTAATTTCTGCTTTTCTTTACCCTGCACAGTCAAAACAGTGACTGAGAGAGGCAGTAACGCGGGAAAGGTGCTGAAGCTGTGTCTGGCGGCCATGTTGTGGAAATGTCAGCAATGTTAGCTCAGCCTTTATGGAGAAAGGGAAAGAGATGTGGGTATAGTGGATATAGGAGAGAGTATGTCAAGAATGAAGGGCATGGGTAGTAAACATTTTCAGCAACTAAAACCTCTGGTGACATGCATTTACGTGTTGTAAAAATGTATATCAGGGCAGACTTAGCAGTCAAATACTATTCCTGCATGTGACAAATACTGTAGCATAATATTAAAATGTCTTTCAGACAAGTCGACACAGGATCAAGCAATAAACCAGTCAGTCAGTTGGATCTTAAGTTTGGAGTTGCTCTATAAAACTACAAAGTATGTCAAGCAGGGTGCAAGTTCAGTCATTGTGCAGTATTGTCAGTCACAGAAAGGGCAGCTGAAAAAGCCAGTGAGCCAATCAAGTAGCCAGTCATCCCTTTCCATACATAGGCTGCCAGGCTCATTAAGGGCATCAGCAGCCTGTAACTGTGGGCTGCATACATCCAGTGTGAGGGAAAGCCTTGCTAGTATAAACTCCACTCTAGCCATGAGGAAAAGCCACAGGCACAACTCTGGGCCTGGCCTACTGATCGGCCATGACGTCTTTGAAACTAGTTAGAGGAGGGGTTGGGGGGAGCTGGATGGGAATCAATGCCGGACGGCGGGGGTGCTTGTTCATGAGTGGTGAACGCATGCATGCATATATGTGCATTGGTCTGTATGTTCGCATCTATGGCTTTTCTTTATGGATGTGTGTTTTCAGTGACAGAAGCCCCAAATGTGTGTATGTGTGTGTGGCGGGGAGAGAGAGAGACTGTGTGGCAATTAGGGAGCAGGCCAGTGACTGGAAGGAGCCAGGGGCAGTTGAAATGCCCCGGGGCCAACCAAGGGAAGGAATATTTTATCAGTCCCCTCACACGCTGTATACACAAATACACACTTTCTCACAAACACAATATGCCAGCAAACAGATAATGACGTATAAACTAGGTTAGTGCTCATTTTAACTAGCTTCGTTAGCGTTAGCTAAACACACACTTACTTGAGTGCTCATTCGGCTTCAGTGGTTTTTCTTTAAGCCTCTGCAGTACTTCATGTTTCATTCCTGCCTTCCCTTCCTTCCTACTTCATTACTTCATTCTGTCTGTCAGCTGCAGCCCTGGCATGGAGGATATTTGCAGAGCAATGGCGGTATAACAGAAAAGCCAGTGTGGATTTGAAATTTTCTTTTTGTTTGTCACTCAAAGCAACAGAAACACATTGAAATTAGTTTGAATAAGTTAACTGGACTACCATTACCATTACTCTTAATATATAATATAATGCACCATCATCTTTTGGTACCCAACTTCCTTGTCTTTATCAGTCTTCACATGTCTCTGTCTCAAGGCGTACCCTGGCATTATCAGGCAGGATCTGGGCTAATCTGTTATGATCTGATTATGAAGCAGTGTCAGACATTGGGATGGTACTACCTGCCCCCTCTGGAGCAGGGCACACGTGCCATTCCGAGGTGTCAGCCATTTTTCTGCTGCCTGGCAAATTAACAGCCAGCGCTTCACCAGTCAGTCATCTGAGAAAGCAATCTTGTCAGACACGTCGCTTCTAGCACAGAGAAAATTATGACATTTAGCTTTCTAATAATTTTGTCTTCACAGAAATAAAGGTTATGAATATTAGCTCAGCTCTCTGCTATATTCCATTTTGGGGATCATCCACAGATGGCTAAGCATTTTTGGGAGATTTTTTTGCCAGGTTTTATAGTCCATGGATGAAAGCAGAGGCAGTGCTGGAGTTTATGACGGCGCAGTTACATTGTATGAGCTATTTGTTGAGTGAGAGTGCCATTGAGTGTGCGAGTGACCTGGAGCTGATCTCTCATGGGCCACTCCTAGAGTTTCACACCCCAGAAAGCTCACATGACCCCGGCCCGGCTGCACAGGCAAAGCCTAGGCCTAAGGGGCCTCAGACACGGTTCCACATGGGATACACACATTTAGTCGTGAAATTTAGACACAGTCCTCTCCCACTCTTCATCTAGTTTCTTTTTTTCCTTTTTTGCCTGCTTTAGCACACACATGCTAACACACATACATTACATTCCCTGCAATCCTCAGAGGGGCAACGGAAGGCTAGGAAGAGGGAGGAAAGACGGGAGGAGGGAAAGAGAAAAAATGCCGTTTATTGTATTCAGGCCATTCATAAGCTGGAGACTAGAAAGGGGGATACAAGGGCCAGCCGGCAGTGGGGGGTTACCTTTGCTTTCCCCTCCCACCTCCAAATATTGCTGGAATTCCCAAGTTGGGGCACACTTTGAGACTTATTTTTAACATGTTTTTAAACTGGTTTAATAAAGCAACTTCCAAATTAGATCGTCCACCCTACGCGTTTGGATCTTGACATGTAAATATGGGTCAAAGTGATCAATCAGACAAAAGAAACGTGTCATTACAGCAGAAAGTACTCGCTGCCAGGCAAAAGATAAGTGCTTCCTGTAATTAAAGATGATCATATTGATATAATTATAGTTAAAATAAGGAGCAAAGTGCAATAACAATCAGTGCATTGTGAATGATGACAGTTTTGAGAACCGCCACTGACAAAGCTAATGGTGGTGAGTAAGTGTTGAACCCAGGACTATCTATCTAATTAAAACACATTTTCTTAAGAACAAGTGCCAAGTTTACCCATGTACAATTGTGAGCAAATGTTTTATGCAATTTATTTAGTTTAAGTTACAACAGCTGAGTTTAGGTTTGTTGAGCTAAAACAGGTGAAGATAGCAACAAAATGTAATTTTCTTAGCATTTTAAGATACAACAGAAACACTAAAGTTAAACATTTGATACTTCACAGCACAACATATTTTCAAATTGTATAAAAACTGTATAAACCATAATACATATTTCTAGTTGTGAGTACATTCTTCTCTCTTTGTGTGAATATGAGTGCTTTTCAACAGACTCTAGCTAGCTGCGAGGAGAGTGTGGGGATCAGGCCTGTTGACATAGCCATAGGTGATGGCAAAAATGTCAGTGTAAATGTGACTGCTCTCTCTGTGCCATTTTCCCGGTAAAGGGTCATCACCACGGGGTGGGCTGACACGCCGGAAACTGCCCGAAGCGCGGGGCACCGACACGACATTAAACTGCTGTTCGCTTCCACGCACACAAACACACACACACATACAAACACACACACACAAGACGACCACTGCCTTTCATTTCCACTTCCAGATCAGTCAAGAGAAAACAAAAGGTGGAAGAGACGGTATAGGCTAAAATGAAAGTGTAGAGCGCTGAATTCACCCTTTCATGTCGAGCACTTTTACTGTGTAACTATTGATTTTTCCCTCTCTTGCTTTTGTGTTGCCATTTTCCTTTTTTTTTCAAAGCTGACGATAGAAGACCAGAGTGGGTTCAAATGGGAGCACTTGTGAGACACACAGATTCTTCATTGAGAACTTATAGCAGTGCACACTCCATATGCAGAGATGTACGCTGCACAATATCACACTCAACACAAACACAGTATCCAACTAAATGTATCGCAGTTATAGCATGTTATCCATCAGACACTCTACTTGTAGTAATCTGATGGTCCAGTAAAAATGTTTTGGGATGAAATAAAATCCTTGGTATGTTACTAGTTTGTTGCTGGTTTGGTTTTTTGTGTTTTCTTTTAGAGACAAACTAACTAAATAAGTCTTGGATTATCAATCAATCAAGCATATTGTATGTTTTTCTAATATGGTGCAGCATTAATAGATCGATTCATGCCTTATGCTTCTTCCCACTTAACTCTCACCCTCGTGATTGTTTTGTTTCCTGGCTGGCTTTTGACACCTTTGAATGGCTGGGCTCAAGTGTACAGCGCATGAGGAGGAAGAGAGCGGCAAAAGCGAAGAGGAGAAAATGTACTATGGATAGGGGGGAAGGGGAGGCAGCCAGGACAAGGACTATAACAAAAGCTAAGAGCACTTAACAGCACAATGGCACCGAGGTCTCTCCAAAAGTCAGCTGATGATGTGCTGAAGGGCGTTCCAAAGTCCTTCAGACTAAAAGCTGGACAAAGACTAAAGAGCTTTCAATAAAGAAGAAGCTTTTTGTGAATCAGAAAGTTCTGTCTAAATTATAATATTAAAAAAACATCAAAGTTTTCTGAAGTATTTGTGTTGAGAAATGTGTTCATCCTACGAGTAACATGGGTGTGCTCTGAATCATCACATTATTTCAGATTAAGATTAGGATTTAGGAGCTAAATACAGTGTAACACAATATTCTCATATAATTAAAAATACTCCCAGTAGTTGTAAACCATCCCCTTTAATAACCTAAAATTAGCTAAATTAGTATAATTTTACTTCCAAACCCTGTATCCCAGCTCTCCTCCCATGGTTAGAGTGTAGGTGCCGTTACACATTACACTTTATTCCACTGTGTTGTAGAGAAACAGCATGACTGACATAGCCCCTGATAAACATGCATAATACACAAGGATTTTCCCACTCATGGTCACATATCAGCGTCAGCCAAACTGCAGCCTGCAGTTAGATAATACAGGCATGCTATCCCTGTGGTGGAACAGGCTAATAATAGCACATTAGCTTCCACACAGGTTTTTTTGGAATACCAAAGTTTTAGTATCAAGGAATATGCCCCTATGTGTTACTGAAGAGGTGGAGAAAATAGGATCATTTATTATTTGAACACACCTACTCCTTTGAACTCAACCTTTTTATATAAGAAATGTGTTATGGTTAAGTGATAATAGAATGTGTAATGACGAACACCTTCTTCTCGTTTAACTAACAAGTGTGGACCATTGTGGACTTCATTTTAACTTCCTGCTTCTTGTCATTGCGTCCTTGATAGGCACAGGATGTGGTGTTTGGGGGGGATTTGTAGTCCTATCAGCCTCCCCAGATAAGGTGTTGGGGACAGGGCTGGAGGAAGAGGAAATGAGTGGGTTTTACAGCGAGCCTACTTCCTGTGCTGCGTGGGCCCATGTGGACACGGGTGATATGCCCCCCATGGGCGCTCCAGCACTCTTAGCACACGGTCCCGCCGAGCTACTTCCTGAAAGAACCGGCCCTCTCTCGGGGTGACTTCCTGTAAAAGTATGACCCCTCTGCAGCTGAAGGTAATCTCAATGAAACAAAAACAGCCAAAACTGCCCTTTTGCCACTGCTTATTCAGTGTATAAATGCAGCATAAGTGTGAGTGTGTGTGTGTTTGACACTGCCATTAGTGTCTTTACTCAAAGGTTATCACTGGCGAGGATCTCAGCCCTCTGGTCCCTGCACATCTCTTTGAGTTTCACCAGCTCAGAGCGAAAAGGGACTATCAGGTTTCATCCTAATGTGAGTTTGTGTGTGGAGCACAAGTGGCATGCCTTGTGTTTCAACACAACACACAAAGTAAACGCCTGAGCTGCCCTCCAGCCCACCCTGCTGCTGTGGTGTTTACCTACAGGTATTTGTTATCAGGCCGACCCCCTTTTCTCTTCTCCTAAACACTTAGAGCTGCTTTATCTCTCTGCTGAGTCCCTAAAGCAGGTATCCATGTCCAAAGGGGAGTGAATGAGGGAAGCATGCTTGGCCTAGGTCAGCCACAGGTCAAGCTCTGGCCACAAACATAGAAAGAAAATCCACCAACAACTTCCTAAAAACATGATTGTTACATTTAGATATTTTCCATCCTGAATGTAACTTTTCAACTGCTGCTTTTCAGACCTTGTCAAATGGGTAATATCAGCCTTCATGACCCTAGAGCTGTACAATAAAGACACTGAGCTTTGAATATTGAGAGCAACGCAAGTTAAGTTTTCCCTCATTGCTTATTAAATTATGCAGAATCTAAGTAGCATTGACCCATATTCAATAATAATATAAATGCTCAGAGGTGCAGGCTTTGACCAAAAATGGCGCCTGGTGCTGGTGTTTTCCTGGCATGAAATTGGCTTTGTGTGGGTGTTGTTGGGAGCGCTGGCTGGTAAATTCTGCACTTCTTTTGTTCGAGAGAGGGGGGGCTCCATGCATAATGGTCTTAGCCGGGGAGGTCTGGAACTGTGTCCATAAATTGAATTATTTCAATTTGAGGTAGGGAGCGTGAGGAAGAGAGAGGGAAAATAATGGAGAGAGTGCGCTGCATTTACATGTGAACATATGCATGTGAGTTCAGAGACGGGGACGCACTTTCTTATTCCTCTATGGGGCTCACATTTACAACTGGGAATATAAACCAGGAGATTACAGAAGAGGCCAAATGTTACCTTGCAGCTGGAAGCTATAGTGGATAAAAAGGACCACTGGATGAGGCCGCCATCGCTGCAACAACAATTTCCTGTCTGAAAATTACACTTTCAAGATGACATTTCTTTCAGTTTTTTTTTTTTTTTTACAAAGGCACAGTTCACACTATTGAATTATATTAAAAACCACTAAAAATTGTTTTAGTTTGTTGCCTAATGTGTTTGAACCTTAAGGTAGCTGATGCCTGCCTTAAAAATATGACGCCATGCTGAAACAACAGATGTGTGTGTGTGTGTTTGTGTGTGTGTGTGTGTGTGTATTTGTTTGTGTGGTGGGGTGGGGGTGAAATATTCCTGACACAATATAATCGGCAAGAGACCATATGGCAAACTGGCAGCAAGCTATTTATCCTTATCCTCTTTGGAGGCTAAAATTAGCACTTTGCTGTTTGTAGCTTTAAGCTGAACTCTAACCACTTTGATAAGGCTAATTCTACTAATATAAAAACACACTAACCTTCTGATGTATTAGCACAAATAAATCTCTTTCATCAATGCCCAAAAATAATTGTAAAACTTCTCACATAAACCTGTTCGTTCTGACTGGCCAAAATATGTCATATCACTAGTATTAAATGATCCAGATTATGTGTCAGGGAAGCCAGGATTTCCTGAACATGGACCCCCTTGGCTAGCTTAAGAGCAAAGGAAGATGGGGCTAATCTCTTTATCAAAAGCTTAAATAAATGTTGGTGTTCTCTCTGGGAGTGGGTGTATGTGTGCGCTCAGGAGCCAAACAATGCTATTCTGCTAAACAAAGTGCTAATGCCTTGTGTCTATATGCACTCCTCAATGCACTATTCTCACTCTTGCTCTCTCATTGTTTCCAAAGCTTTTGTCTAAAGTTCCAAACTGTGACTTTCTATGTCTTTTTCATTTCAGTACATACCTTTAGATTTTCGCCTGGTATTATAAGTGATAAATAAAAAGGATGAAAGAAATTTGTTCCATTGTTATGAGTCTGTGATTAACAGTGTTTAGTTGCTAACTTTGTGTTTTCATATACAGTATATATAACTTGATTTTATACTGTAATCTGATAATCTCTCCTCCATGAAGCACAGTCAATCTTTACAAGGCAAAAAGAGTGTGTAAATAGTATCTTTTAGCAAACACCAGTAATTAGATATAGGCATTTGGCATTCACGCCAGTCACAAATTAAAGAAGAGCGCTTCCTGTAAACAGACAGTGAGAATGTGTCTACATCATTAGTGTGCCACAATTATAACATAGCAGCTAAAGACACATCTCCCTCCCCCCTGTGCTCCCTTACTGGAACTGCCTTTTTCTGATTGAAAGGCTTATAAATTAAAATTTTAAAACAACTATGTCAATATTAAATGCATGCATGTTATGATGTATTATCTAATTAAGGATAGTTGCAATGTACATACAATATTATGCAAAGGTGCAAGTGTTAAGAAATCCAGCAAAATAACAAAGTGAACATTGCTCAGTCATTTCTAGTTTATCCCCACAAACCGGATCTCAGCGTCACTGAGTCTGTCATTAGCATGAACAGACAGAGAAATCTGAGCAGCCATTAACCACAAATGTCTTTAAATATGTCTTTAAAACCCGCCTTAAGCATTTGCAAAGTACTGTATACGACGTAACCACATAAACTGCACATCAAACTCCAAGTCAAACATTGGACTAGTCTTATCACACCACTTAATGGCTGTTACCTTCTCACACATTAGATGTTCAGTGAAGCCAATAAAAAATGATTGGCAAAACAAGAAGCAGTTTCACGTGTGAAAGGTCCAGGCTGCTGTGGAGGAAGTCGCTGTGTTTACTTCCAATACTCGCTCTTTCTTCCACATTACCCAAGTGATACGGTGACACCGGCCCTAATCCTAAAAGCAAACTTGCCCCTCACACTGGGAACACGATACAATTTCCTCTTTTTAGACAGGGGCAAACTCAGGCCATGCTGTGTTTGGTTACCACCTATGAAGCAATAAAGGGCTAACCTGGGCTATCATTTGGTCACTCTGTCACTGCATTGAGTTACTGAGTTGGACGACATCATAAAGGTTTAACGTGATTGGAAGTGGAATAGCCATGTCTTTTCCCAGGCAGATAATATTGTTTGAGATGCAGTAAAACGAGTAAAGTATAGATAAACATTGCTACTGGCAACAGGCAGTCAGAGGATGAGAGTTAATTTCTCAACTTTTTCTTTTTAAGAATACTGCAATCACTATGTTTGACGATATAAGATAAAACGTGTGTGTTGGGAAAATGTTAAAGTATGTTTCTATAAACTTCAGCTAGTATACAGCAGTTTGTGAAAATGAGATGTAAATCAAAACTGGAAAGCTGCGGGACTAAATGGGACTAAATCGGGACCTAAAAAGATAAACCCACCCAATTATTTTTATGTCGCCCCAACGCAGTTTTATTTTTGGAATGGATTATTATTTTTAGTTTACATTTTTCCATCAGATGGATGAACATATCAGTGGTACATTATGTGCCACATAATAATAATTATTCCAGTATTTCAATAACAATCATTATGAGATGTATTATCCTTAGCCCCATTCTTTATATGGCAGCCTATATTACATATCCAAGGCTCTTTTCTATTTAAAGTATATAGCAGCAACTTAATATAGTCCAAAACACTCATGTGCGATAGGATAGGTTTTTTATAGTCAGGGGATGTTCGCACACATCTAGACATGAACCACTGTGATCAGTATCAAACTGCTCTTACAGCATTCACACTGGGTTTCTACCTCAGCCCCCTTGTTCTGCCGCTCATTTCTGCTTGCCTCTTTTGAATCTTTCTCTACTTCAATGTCTTCCACACTCACAGGAATCAAAGGCAAAGAAACGTGTCTGCGAGCTACTGTACTTACGCACACACCTCGAGTATAACGCAGGCTGCAGACTAATCAAGGCAGGCTCATAGCTTTTATCTAGCCACAGAGCCTTACATTTAAACAGATTAGGGAAAGCTGGACACCCATAAGACAATTACTGGACCTGGGATCTTCCTCCATCATGTCTAGCCTACGTCTAGACAACCTGGAATAACCGTACAAATGTTTCATATCAGTTTGCATTAATAAATAAATCCATATGTGTTAGGTTTCATAGTGGGGTCAAACTAAAGAAAATAAGACAGGTGCTAGCGACAATTTTATTACCTTTTTTAAGTGTTTTTCAAGCTGGTAAGTTAAAGTTCAAACATCTTACTAAAACTACCATGCATTTGGCTAATGTCAAGTCCAAACAGCCTTTCTATGAAAATAGTTTCAAGCTTCTAACTTTTTGGTGCATTTTGCAAAGTTAAATGGGATACTTGTAGATTTAAACAAGACAGAATAGAAATCCCCACCAACATCAAGGCATGTACTCAGCCATGCTCTCTTCCGGTCTGCTGGACAATGGGACCAATTAATGGGTGACTTTGAGGAGGCCACGTGAAGCAGAGTCATTGGATAAATGGTCTGGCTGCTGATTGCTTGGCACCCCTGCCTGTGTCTCTGTTTGCCCGCCCCAGGCCTGGAAACTGGCCAATTAGGAGACGGCAATCAGTATGTTTTTTTCAATGGCTCGACCTTGTTTGGGGGCACATGGGTCACAGCATAGATAAATAGTTGACAATTTTGCAGCACAATCAATACAGGCTTGCAAACACTAGACGAAGTGAGGGCACAAAGGGGCTGACAGTTATATTTCAAATATATGTAATAGGCTGAGTATTGCAATAAAAATAATCATATCTGGGGCATTTTTTTGACTGAATAAAACATTTTAGCAAAAAGTTTCATATGATTCAATCAGGACTAAATCAGATGTAAATTTGTTCTAAACTGAAGCTAAATCAGGACTAGACCAAATATAAACAAGCTCCAAATATATATTGTACAGCCCTACAGCCGAAAGTTTGGGGGAAAAGCATAACCCAGACACCTCGAATTCTCAGTCCAGTTCCCAGACACTAAAAATGTATGCAGACAGTAACATATAGCCTAACAGGGAGCTATTTGCCTTGGCCCGGCACACTGTACAAATGGTCTGGGTAATTGGTGATACATATCTAATATCGCCAGTCATCGCCTCACTCCCTGGATGTTTCTGACAAGCAGAGAGGGAAGCCCTGTAGCTTCAAAAAGCCCAGTCAAAACTGCACTCTCGCTTCCCCAGCTGCCCGATTCTGTGCCTGAATGTTATTCTGTTTCCCTCACACGCCAGCCCCTTGGAGCAGCCAAGGGGTGTCCTTACAAATTCACACAGGCAAAGAGCACTACTTTATACTTGGAGAAAAAGAGGAGGCCCGGTCATGTCCGTAAGGGGACCCCCTCCATCGCACGCATATATGATCTGTTAGCTTTTCCTCTGCCCTTGGAGTATACTGTTCATAGAAAAAGCATGATCCAAGGCTCAACAGCTACATGCGGCTTCTCCAGAGGGCTTCTGTGTATAAAACAAAAAGGCCTGTTTGGTAGGAACTAGCTAGCAAACAGCTGGGCTAATAGAGTGGGACTAATTAAGTACAGGGTCAAAGCCTGTTCTATGTTTACAGAAATCTCCCAGAGAAAGAGAAGAGGACAAAAATAAGAAAGACTTTGCTTTCCCTCTGTCTGCTCTGAAGGGAGAAGAGACACACAGGAACGATTTTAATGACATATGTAAAGCAAATGCGATCCTCCCACCATTTTGACTGACTGCCAATGAGATTTAGAGTTTGAAAATATCATTGTGGTCTAAGCCAAGCACCTATTATGAAGAAGATGCCATATGAGAATCATTACCACATGTGAGAAATCACTCGCATTCTCTGTGCAACACTGACAGCACTGTTCATCATTATAAAGGCCTTAGAATAGAAGCAGTTATATTGGAAAATGAGAGATAAAAAGTGAGCGTTAGACTATTTACTACCTATGTTAATACGCTCAGGGTTGAACTTGAAATAAGCTTTTTGTGCAAGAAGAATTAAGTATACACTTTAACCAGAGGTAGGTCGAGTAGCCAAAATTGTAACAGTATCACTTCAAACTTTACTCAAGTAAAATGTGTTCAAAATAAAAAGTTTAGTTTTATTTTTAAATGTTTGTTACTAAAGCTAATGTAACTTTTTACTACCCAAATCTGGTAGTAACCTATTCAGCATTCCTTTTTAGAATACAGTCAATGAATAAGGAACTAAGAAACCAAATGGTTAACTTCAGATAGAAATAAAAAAAAGCAGATCTAAAATACATATAAACTTTAAGTAAAGATGAATCAAATACAAAGTGTGTATGAGATGGGTAAAAACAAAACAAAGAAGGATAAACAAAGCCAGTATTTTGGATGGAGTGGGAAGCATGACAGAGGAGCAGGAGGGAGGGGTGAGACAGTGAGAGTAGGTGGGAGAGCAGGGAACAGGGGAGACCAGAGGTAGGATGTAGGAAAGATGAAAGAGAGCGGGAAAAAAAGCAAGCAAAGTGCCAAACAGATAAATAACCAGCTTACTGGGATTACAGAGTGAGTGACACACAATTTAGCCGAGCCAAAATGACGTGGCAGTGATAGCTCTTAACCCATATAAAATAGTCCAAGAAGTCCCCTGCTGTTTGCATTTGTCACTCCATCCTAACAGTGTCTATACATGCATAGTTCAAACTGAAGTTCAGCAAAAAAAAAAAAAAGTTGATATATTTAATTTATTTGTGTCACCGGGACCTGGAGTCTATCCGAGCAACTATAGGCTTTAGAGGCCATTCACAAGGCAAGCAGGGGTGACACACACTGAAAGGCAACCCATTTATTCAATTCACTTTTGGGATTTTAAAGTTGCCAGTTTATGTACTACTACTCAGCATGTTCCACACGAATCATTATTTATATTAGAAAATAAGATTTAAAAAAGGTAATAATACAAAGGTTTTATTATTTTTTGTCATCTACATCTATCTAAAAAACACTTAATCTTATACTGTACCAGCATTGAATTATGTTTACCACCAAACCTGAGTGTAACACAACAGGACATGACTCATTAACATGCAGTACTGACAACATTTACAAACTCCAAAACAGTCTGACTTCTGAGCAAAAGGATGATCACAATGAAAAAGAAGAAAGAGGTGGTCTCAATGTAAGGAAGGACCTATAATTGGAAATATGTGAAAAATGAAGTGTCAGTTCGGTCAATACAGGTCAAAGGTTACAGAAGCAGGAGCCAAAACTCGCACAGAGCACGCTCATTAGTGTGCCCAATCAGATGGTGCCTGGCTGCCCCTGGACCATTAGTCATCAGAGGTAGAGGCGTAGGCACACACAATATGTCGCTTTGTGCTCTGCTATCCTGCTATATGTAATCCCAAAATATTTAATCAACATTGGTTTTGTCATTTACGTAGCTTCAGACAGTGCATTTTTCTTGCGCTACTTACAACATCACAGAAAATATGTGTCTCCAACTAACATTTAAGGACAATAAACCGTGTCTAAATTAGGACTACACTGAGACTAATTAAGGGCTAAACCAGGGCACACTGGAAAATGTGAAAACATTCAAACTCAAAAATCTTTCATTTTCTCAGTGTCCCTTGGTAAATCAGACGAACAGAAATATGTGTATTCAACTCCCATGGACTATTTTATTTTCATACAATTTAAGAATTCTCAAACTACACAATTTGTAATTGGAGCAACGTTTTACTTCTTTCGGTGCAGGACTTAACTGTGTATAAATAAGGTCTAAACCGGGTATAAACTATAGCTAAACCAAGGTAGACCAAGACTAAACCCAGACTGATACAGGCCTAAACCAGGACTAAGATTTCAGCAGGTATGTAAACCAGGTGTGAACTAGGACTGCTGATTGACAATCACAGTTTTGGGTCATTTTTGGTAAATTGAGAATTGAAGGAAAACAAAAAGACACTGCTTGGGACAAAGGTGGATCAGGCAGCTTTGTAAACGACCAGTCATTCAAGTGGAAGACTCCAAACCAAGCTCTGCCTCCCGGCACAGACACCCCTGCAAACTGCTCGCCTTGACATCCCCTTCAATAATAAATGAAGTAGCCTTTTTGCCTACAGTTTGTTGCAACACTCTTCTACCAACAACAGCCTGCCTTCTCCTCACACACATACACAAGGTTAAAGACTGACAGCATACACTACCTACTTATTGTTGTGGCATTTTCTTTCAATTTTAACTATGTAGATAGATAGCAGATAGGTAGATAGAAGATATCACAGTATACATCTATCTATTTAAACCAGGTGCCACCTCAGAAAATATTTGACTTTCCAAGTACTAATCCAGAAGACTGAACAGTGCACAAATTGGGGCTAAACCAGCACAAAACCAAGACTGCACCAAGTCTAAAGACTAAAGGCTAAATAAACTGTAGAAAATTATGTCTAAGCCAAGTCTCAACCAGGACTGAACAAGGACTAAACCAGAACAAAACCACTCCGTTGATGTCTCACTATCAAAGCTTTCTATATCATGGCAGAAAACTACCAACATAACCCATAATATTATCTTTATAATAATTTGTTCAATCATTTTTGGTCATTGGTGGCTGGAGCCTATCCCAGCAGCTTTGGACAATAGGTAGAATGTGCAGCCTGTCTTCATTATAATTTTGAAATGCAGAGTCAAATGCAACATCATAGTCTTGAATCTAGTCCTCTGTGTCATCTTTGATAAAATAGTGCCTTACCCTGTTCACTACTGTTGTCTCCACTGTGAGATGTGTGCCCGCCGCTGGAGGGTCCTGGCGTGCCCCCAGAGCGCGTGGATGCTGTGTCGTCATGGTCTCTGTTCCAAGACGTCTGGAAGTGAAAAACAAAACCAGGTTAGCCGGTTCATATGACATCATTTTTTACAGTGAATTAAATTTGTTTGTAAACGTTATACATGTGTGCGTGTTTTCTTTGGGTCTCAGAACAATAAAGCATGCATCTATATATACACAAACTTATAAACTTCCATCCAAAAAATATCCATCATTTGCACGCTCTCGGCTAACAGTGAGAGAGTGAGGCCCCTGCAACACTTTTATAGAATAGGGATTATTGTTGAGGAAAGGAGTGAACGTGTTTTGTCTTAGTTCCCAGCTTTCTGAGGCATGCGATCCACGGCTGCCTCCATTTGGCTCAAACTGCTAGCAGATGAAAACACAAAACAGTTACAAGTTCTGATAGGCCGCAAGATCAGAGACTGATGTCATCCCAACACAGCTCACTACAAGAAGCAGGGGAAATAAGTTGTTATGGATTTTTCTGTTTTGTTGCTGTCCAAAATGGTAACAGAGAAAGTAGTTTTGACTAATGTATTGATTTTTTATTTCATATCAAGAATTACAGAGTCAACAGTCAACCTCAATATGAAGCACAAGAAATGTATTACTAAAACTTCCAATAGATGAAATGGCA
>JAVQKG010307410.1:0-13985 GCA_036025885.1 Hypseleotris bucephala
CTGAAATTTGTCACCTAATTTCACCATTGATGTGAACTGTCTACCTGTGCAAAAGTCAAAGGGTCGTATGTCTGTAAAATGTTGGCAAAATAGTAAAAATAGCAAAATAGTACCAAATCAGAATCAAGACGTTGACTAATACAAACCATTCAGTCCCATTGAGATATCGTGCATGGGGAATAGGTAAGGCAAACCATTTGACTAAAAGGTAAGGTAAGTGTCACTGTCAACAACTATGCAAGTGATCAAGAGGTCTCTCTGAGCATTAGGACTTGTTATAGTCACCCTCACAACGATACCTATTCATTGTTCATGTCCTATTTTACTATTATCCATTAGTCTATATGCACATAATCATACAACTTAAAACTGATTTATGATACTCTCACTATATTTGTAACTTACTTAAAACATTTGCATTTATTTGACACATTATTTACATTATGCACTTTGTACCACCTCTGCTGTTAAGTCTGTTTACACACCACATCACTGATGGGACTATAAGCAGTATATACATGCATAACAACAAGCATGGTTTCCTGTTAAGTTGCCCATATAGACTGCCCAGGGTCCAGTCTGTGTGCATGCTGACCTATGTGAACTTTCAAATTGATTACTGTCTGTAGCCTAAAGGCTGCAAATTGGCAAATAAGTTGCAAATTCCAATCCTCAGAATTTGGGTGGTATTTTGGTGCCAATTTTTTAGACTAATGGATCTATTTGCTCAACTTCTTTGGGATCATCAACAAAACCACAAACTTGGTTATTTGTTGAAATTACTGTCAAAATGATATGGTCAATCAGTGCATACAATATTTTCAAATAAGCGCAACAAACTAATGTCACAAGCCTTAACATAAGTCACATGTGCATAGTTCCCATGGCCCGGTGAGAACAGCTGGATGCAGGATAGTGATGAGAGCGGAGGCCTCACCGTGACTAGCACATACCTCCTCTGCCTGTTTACGCAGCGCTTTCTCCCGCTCGTACTGGGTGATGAGCTGCTCGTTATCCTCCTTTAGCAGCTCCAGTTCCACTAAGTGTTCCTGGTTCTCCGTCAGCACCGCATCCAGGTTCTCCAGGACGTTCACCACCAGCGGCATCAGCTCCTTCACCACCTCTTCGTCATAGCTGCGGATGAGGCGCTCGAACTCGCGGTAGATGGTGTTGGCCAGGCCCGATACGCGCTCCGACATGACTGTCCCGGAGCCGTAGTCGTCCTGGTACACCACCTCGTCTAACTGCAGGTCCATCATGTTAGCAGCCGGTTACTCCTGAATGAAGGAGGCACACAGTTTACAGGGCCTAGTGGCGAGAGTGTCACAGGTTTTTGAGGGGGTTTCCGCGGAAAAATAAGCACCAAGACTATGTCATTTTCACGAGTGACAGGCTAGAGGAATGGTTATAGTAGAGCTAGATGGAGAGTTTGGGTGTATATGAAAGTAGCTACTCCTGCATCATCGGCCCCTACGAGTTCATGCCTCGGAACGTCTTCGTCGATAATATTGCACCTGCCCCTCAGCAGCTGCAGCCGTGGACCCCGGCCATTACAGGCGGGGAAATAAATAAATAAAATAAATAGCTAAATAAATAGTAATCTCAGCGACGCTGGGCGCGGCTTCTATAGTGTCGGCTGATCCATATTTCCTTTCCCCTTCTAGCGGGCAGCCGATGCTGCCAGGCTGGGGTTGATGGTGCTGATGTCCCGCTGTGGGAGAGGCTCTACCTCCGCCTGGATGAAGCCTGCTGACCCATTCTCTGACGTCACTGCGTCTGCAGAGCGTCAATGCGTCAACTCAGAGGGGTCAAAACGGAAGTGTGTGTCTGTTTCAAAATCTGCTGCTAGACAGCCATGAGCAGAGGGTACATACGCGTTAAGTTTACTGTACTTAATGCCTTGGTAAAGCATAAGTTAAGGTATTTTTTTCTTTTTTTCCTCAACCCTGCTGCTGCCGGGGACTATGCTGATAAAACACCCACTGTTTTATTTTGAAAAAAGGCCTAGCTTATTGTTGACCAACCCCTGGATACAGTTAATCATGACAATGCATTGACATTTTACACAAACACTATCCACATCAAAAAGAAGACTGAGAGTGATGCAGTAGTCATAAAAACAGAATGAAGAATTTACTCAGATGGTTACTTCCCAGTTTACCCAATTTAACTTAGGATAACGTCGTTTTTGTTTTAAGCTTTAGATGAGGTTAAAGAGAAAACAAAGGCTAAAATCACTGACATGTCATCAGACGCATTCACCTTCTGTAGAAAAAAAAGCTATGGGTTTTAGTTTTTGCAGTGGTGTGGTTGCATATGCTTGCTTTTATCAATAGGTGGCAGTGATAAACAATATATCAATATAATATATATATATATATATATCAGCAATATAAATATAAAACTCCAGAGTTAATGGGTTATTTTTTTTTTAACTTACATGATTTTTATTCAGGTCAAGACCCCTAAAACTAAACAAAACCCACAGTCTCTATATGCAAAACAACAACTTTATTGCAATTCACAGGATTCATTTTCTGCAGCACACATTGCATATCAGTCATCCACAATTACTGGACAGGGAGGCACCAGAAAACCACTGATGTAAATTACAGTCTGCAATGTAGTGATTATCAGAGAGCCCACCTTAAGTCAGGTAGACATATGAGCTAGTCCAATACTTACTTGTCTTCAGCCGTTTTAATTTAAAACATAAACAGGTGCCTACCCCAAGCAAATAAGACTCCCAACAAAGCAATGACAAGAACGCAGAAAAGAACCTGCACATAATTATAAAACAATAGAATTATTTTAGGCATTTGGTTAAGGGATTGATTTGTCTATTTGATTTTTTTTGGCATTTGACAAACATTGTGCTTTGACAGCAAAAAGCAATTTCAATTTATTCTATAATTGAAGGACAAGGGTCAGTTTATGCAAGGCCTCTGATTATAGTTATTAGTTTACTACATGCATTATTTATTCAATCAAACACTTGTCTCGCACAAACAAGAGGCACAAATAAAAACTCCCTCAAACATTGAGAATCTTTTTAATCCTTTCTTAATGCAAGGCCCAGAACCTTGGCCAAGGTTAGCGAAACAATTTGCATTCAAAAATCTTAAGGCAAAATTGTGTTCCTGTTCTTTAACATTACAACTCCATATAATATTAACCACAATACCAGCCTACAGTGATTATATGAGCTTTTTTGGCAAAATGTCTGTATTTGTTGAGATTGTAAAGACGGTATAATTAATAGACAATGCCTCAGAAAACTGACCAAGTGCGAGATGTTGAGGCAAAAAGGATTATTATAAAACTTCTGCGATGTTTTGAAATAGCCGCTGGGAGAAGGGTGGAATGAAAGAAGATTATAGACAAAAACAATCAGGCAAGAGCGGTGTGTTTGACAATCAGTAGAAAATTACACTAGACTTTCCTCCAGGGGGATTGAGGACCCTGTTGTGAGAGCGAGGTTTGGGGCCAAGATGTGGCTCGTGGTTCTTCTGTGAAGCGTCGTCAGTTGTAGGAGGAGTGTTAGGTTCTGGCGTGGGTAAGGCAGGAGGCTCTTCTTTGGCTGGCTCCACAGCAGGTGGTGGTGGGGTTGCCACTGTTTTTACTTCGGGCTGGCTCACTTTGGGTTCTGGTGCTTCAAAATAGAAAAGGAAGGTTAAGTAGAGAAAAGATCTACTATAGATAAAATGTATTTTCCAATGTACCTGGTGACTCGATTTCAGGTCCTACTTTAAGATTGTCCTGCAAATGCAAATACAAATTAGTTTCTACTGATTTTATTGAAAGTAGAAACAATATAAAGCTGTTCATATTAAACCATCTGAAAATGGCATTGTGTGAAAACTATAAAATCATAGATAAGATAAAATATTACATTTCAGGGAGATTGACAATTTCACCTGTGATAAAACTGTTAAGTTTACCTTTGGTTTATTAGGATGGCCTCGACTGGGGCTTTGGACTGGGGCAGTGTCTCCTGACCCAAATATGTTGCTTGTTGGTCCCCCTGGAGGTATGGGCTTCTGTGGCTGCAATGGGGCGTAAGGTTCCCCAAATATTCCACTAGTTTTTCCACCTTAAAGCATGATAAATGAGTTATGAGAAAATGTCATGCTTTATGTCATCATGGATCATTAAACTAAAATGATATATTAAAGACTAAACATGCAATGCACACTATGGATATAATCTATAACTGTGTGCATTAATATGACTTAACAACATGCGTGTTTGTTATTACCTGGAGGATTTGAGCGTTTAGGGGCACTCTGTGGCTCTTCAGGGGGAGCAAAAACTTTAGAGGCCATCTTATTGGAATTTCTTTGTGCTGAAGCATCTTCTTCATATCCACCAAACAGGTTACTGTGGCCCCCTCCGGGAGGCCTCAACACTCTGCACACACAGAGCACAAAAATAATTCACATATTAAATTACAAAAAAAGAGAGAGAAAATTTATACATATAAAACTAAACTTCTGTATTAATTTTTCTTTCAACCATATTATGAACGCGTTCTTTTTCAGTAAGGTATGCAAGAACTCTTGTTTCGACGCGTTGGTTACAGCTCAGTAGAAATGACAGGTCATTTTATAGTAGCGTAGGCCACGCAGAAGGCTCCATACGTCAGACACCCTTTTAATTGGTAGCAGGCATTTAAAGATAACGCAGAGACGACCCGATAAACAGTAACATTACATGGAAACTGGAACATGGAGATGATGTATTTGGTCGGGTACTGGAGTACTAAGTTAGTTACCAAACCGATCTTTAGTGCGACCGGATCCAGTACAAAAACATGAGTTTTAAGTATTTCACTTCCGCAACAGACAACGCCTGCTCAGTTAGCGTTAGCTTGGAGGCTAACACTTGACGTTGGAGTTTACAAGTAGAGGACAAGAGTGCAAATAGTACTAGTCTACAGTGAGATTTATTCTTAACAGGAATGGTGTGGGTTTAAGCACACTAGAAGACTCCACTGTTTGCTATATTCCAGTCGCAATTGTCGATATCCTTGAAAGAATCCGAAACGCTGACCAAACCATAGACATTTTTTATTTTACGACGACACACGAACAACCGAATTCATATTTACCTGGAGCTTGGCTTTGCACCAGCTTCTAGTCCCTGAAACATGTTTGTTGAAGTCATCTTGGCTTTTGTTTAGCTTAGTTTCTGCTGTAAACTCCCGCCAGCTGGAACGTAGCTGCTGTAGCGCGTGCCCGACAGATCCACTGTGAAGAATGTCCAACGGCCACAGAAGAAGTAACTGCAGTTCCACCAATCAGCCGAGGGGCGCCTGAGCTATGCCCCGGCAGCGCCCGGCGGAGTCGAAACAAACACCCTCTGCTCAAATATACCTCATTTATATTAATTTATATCAATATTGCTTCGACATTACAAATGTGAATGGTTGTTTTGAGCAATAAATTAAGCTTTCCCCAACAACGTAATGTAGCCTACGGATTTGGACATCAGCAAGTGGGCGAGCAACATAAAAGAATGAAACCTAGTATCTTTGTTGTATAATGAAACCTCGCAATACAAACGTTTTATAAACTATGGATTGATAACGCTAAAATTCAGCTTTGTAAAAGTCACTGATAAAGATAAGGTTTTGACTCTTTAAAAGACAAAAACGTGTCGATTGGTCTTTTGTCGCTCATTGTTACTAATAATTGGTGTCAAAGTCTATCAATCAAGCCTTTACTCCCACCCTCTTTCCATTTCAGCCAATGACAGGATTTGTTTTCAAGTTGTAAGAGGCGTGGTCAAGGCGCGTGGAAGCACTTTCAGGAACTGTCATGAGCAGACTGGAAGCTACGGACCGAGCGCGATGCTAGTTTCAGCCTCGCTTGGATTTTCCGTCGTTAGACTTCATCTTCAGGTAATTACACAATCCTAATTTTGACAAGAACACATTTGATACTATTTACATTACAGATTATATCTTCCCTTAGCCACAGAAGTATACCTGTCAACTGCCGAAGCAAAGTTAGCCTACCTTCTATCACAACAGCCATGCTAGTAACATGCTAAAAGAGGGTATCAGATAGGGTTTTATCACGGTTTACTAAAACTTGCTTTATATACCATATAAAGCCTACTGCAAAACTCAGATTTATTGTAAACCCTTCAAAATCTTTGCAATATATATTATATATAAAGTTTTATTGGATTTGAGGAGGCGTTTGACACTTGCAAAGTGCAGGACAGTCAATTGTAACACACTTGCTGTCTTTCTTCATATAAAAAAATATATAGTTCAAACAAACCGTATAATTGTAAGACGATGGCAAGCTGTCATAACCTTAGCAATTACAAAATACACACTATATTTAGAAAGAATGCCCATTTGTTTAATAGTTAACAAAAAAATATCTATTCTTTTCCACAGCAGAATGAAATCCTAGTCGTTGATACTGCTTTTTCTAGTGATCTGACTACATTTCCTAAATGCAATGTATTTTGACGCGTAGTACATGTACATATCACACCACAATAGTCCTAAATGTGACATCTCAGATGCAAATGAATTTTACTAGTGTAAAATCACACTACTCAGAGTTATTACTAATATATATACATATTAGTGTTGAAAGCATAAATGTTAAATTGTTGTTCTCAAACGAGGTATTATTAGCATATTTATTCAATTGTATAAAATTTTATTGGTTGTGAGTCTGACTTTGTAGGCAAGCCCCCTTGAATTTAATAAAAGTATCTCTACGTATCTAATAAAATGGCACTAACAGATTACATAGAACCAGATTATGCAACATTTATAATAAATATCACTTGTATATGTTTTGCAGTTGCCTTTAATTTAATGTTTGAAAAGAGTCATTGAGTAATGTTGCTGATAGAAAACTGTTGAACTGCGCAGAGTTGAGCTCAGTCGAGGCTAGTACAAGAAGAGGGCAGAAAGCGGAGACATCGCTCTGGGGTTTAATATGCTTAATTTGGTCAATATTTGCCAATCAAACCAGTCGGACTCATGGTGAAGAGAAAGAAGGCGACGTCTATTACAGAAGAGCATGAAAATGGGTAAAATTGCCATTGAAAGAAATACTTTATTTAGAGGTCGAATTTACCGAGTGATTTTCGTTGTCGTTTCTGCACGGCGCTAAACCGAAAAGTGCTTGCATTTGAATTTAGTTTAAATCCTCTTTTAGATTTCCTCGTTTTTTGCTGAAAAACACACGGCTAGTGACCGTTGTCAGTTACTTAACAATTTTAGCTATGGAATACTATTTACACTGACGGGTTAAATATATATTTTTGGTGTTGTTTTGTCGGGACCAGAGAGGGGATTTGAAACAAACAGCGGCGGCCATGTTGAGAGACAGTGAACGTCGTTTTTAGAAGTTAATTTTGGTCACAGCTTTGCTCTCAATGTGACATATTGTGTATAAATGTGTTTGGCAGCATGACAACGGGCTCCAGAGAGGGTATCGGTGTCGATGGGGGAAGGAATCTGTCTAAAAAGCCCGAAGGTTGCGACGAGGAGGAGAGCGCAGAGCAGGCGAGCGAAGAGCACAGTACAAAGGGAGACGGCGGAGTGGAAAGTCTTAATCCATCAGCATCGACTCTGAGCCCCGGTCCAGCTACGGTCCTACCAGCCTTCCCACCGAACCGAACCGGGCACTGCTCAACACAACAGCCGCACACAGCAGCAGATCCCACCCCGAGCTCCCAGGACCAACATCATTTTCTACGATCAAGCGTCCGACCTCCAAGCAAACGCATACGGAAGGATTCAGTTGGCTCTACCATCAATGGACATGGCGGGGCAAAAGCGAAAGGTACGGCAGGTGACCACTGTACAAAAAATATGTCAAAGTATGAAATTGTCAGTTTAATCCATTTTGCAGTGTGAACTAATGCTCAGAACGGGAGTTTTTTTGTTAGTGTGTATTCCCTCTGGATCATTGCCTATAGAGACTATAGCCCACTGTCAAAATATCTTTCTCACCAGAGTTTTAATAGCATATAATATATTTTTGTTAAAGTTCTAGAGTAGCCACTACTTTGACTTGAGTTAAATTTATTGTACAATTTGTCTGTGTGAAGAAATTATAGCACTTTGTGGTCCATGGTAAAAAAGATTTAAAAAGGTCTAGAAATTGACAAAAAAGTAAAAAAAAACTTGCAGGAGTTAAAAAATGATTTTAATTTGACACACTGTTATTGTGATTCAGGGGCAGAGAACGGCTCTTCCCAGATGGCAGTTGGACAGTCTGGACCTGTGGCCGGGTCCACTGGAGTGTCTAAGGCCTCCAAGGGCCAGACTTCTGTTGAAAAGGATGAGCACACTGGAAACCAGAAGAGAGCCCGTCGCCAGTGGGAGTCTTGGAGTGCAGAAGACAAAAACAGCTTCTTTGAGGGGCTCTACGAGGTACAATTTTTTTTTACCAGTTTTATGATTAACATGTAAAAAAAGTATGATGTCTTTATAATATTCTTTACTGCTTTGATCTCAGTACGGGAAAGATTTTGAGGCTATCCAGAACAACATTGCAATTAAATACAAAAAGAGAGGCAAGCCAGCAAACATGGTCAAGAACAAGGAGCAGGTTCGACACTTCTACTACCGCACCTGGCACAAGATTTCCAAACACATAGACTTTGCCAATGGTAAGCTTACTTTTGTAATACAATTTCTATATGTTATATCACAGTCTGTAAGGTTGTGTGAGATAAGGTGTAGGCCTTTCTAAAAGTCAAAAGATGACTGTCATGTTATCTTTAAGTAGCATGTGCACTTGGATCATAGTTACAATAATGTGATGTTTTTACTCCACAGTATACTCCCGTGTGCTGAAAAAATCCTCTCAAGAACTCTATGGTCTCATCTGTTACGCTGAGCTTCGAAAGAAAGTTGGTGGAAGTAAGTAGTGTCTGTGGGTGTGCTATAAAGTTTAGGCACAAGGAATGCTGTTGATTGTAAACACTGTTGGGGCAGAGCAACTTGTCCAAATGTCTAAATGGCTTTGTATTTTCTGTTGGTAGTGATGGATGATAAGAATGTGGCCAAGCTTAATGAACTGATTCAGCATGGGTAAGTCACAGAACATTTATTAAAATTTGCTCGTTATGTTGAAGTTTTCAAACATGTTCTTGTGTAATTGACCAGGGCCACAACTGTGCGCTCCAAAGGGAGGAACCTGCGAATCAAAGCACCAATGTGCCGAGCGTTGAAGAAATTGTGTGACCCAGATGGTAAGAGGATGCAAGTAAATTAAAAGAAACACATAAAATGTAAACAAACACCAGTGATAAAAAAAATCACACTGAAGGTGTGGTTATGGCAATAAAAGTTAGTGTGTGTGGGCCTGTGGCGTTTCCATATTAACCCTGTGGGAGCAAAGTGAAGAGCACAACACGAGGGAGATGCTGTCTGTGGCTTGGTGTCACTACACTGTGTTGTGGAACGACCCCTGTGTTGAATTAACCAAATTATATACACTTCTAGTGGATGGGTTTCATTAAGTAATACTCATAGCCTTTCTCTGCAGGTGTAAGTGATGAGGAGGACCAAAAGCCGGTGCGTCTGCCCCTGAAGGTGGCAGTAGAGCTCCAGCCACGCACCACATACTCCTGGACACGTGTTCAGAGCCTGGCTCACAACCCGCGGCTCAGGTCAGTCATTGCTCTAACAGCTAACACATTATTATTTGAAACTGTGTGAAAGAGAGACTCAAATAGGACATATAATACCTTAAATATGAATTCAGCTGTAATAACCTCACCACAAATCATCTGTTTATTTTTTATTCAGGATGGTTATTGAGCTACACAGAAAAGTCTCGAGCCTCATTGACTATTTGAAGCAGAAGTGGGCGTATCATGACCAGCGAATTGTATCTTTTAACATGAATATAAACCTCTACAATAGTTCACTATGTCTTTTTTACACTTTTTGTTTTGGCTGTAAATTTTCTTAGAAATATGCCTAATTTTGTCCTTGATGCAAATGTATCCAGCTTAAGAGTCTTGTGGAACGAGAGTCACTGGAAGGTGGCCAGCCCACAGTTTCTCTCAGCAAATCTCACCAGGATGAGCTCTTCCTCTACCCTGCTGAAAGCAGCACATTGACTACGTTGCCCGGTGTGGCACGTGTAGTCCACTCAAAAGCCTTCTGCACAGTACACTGGCTTGAGAGTGGCAAGAATAGACCTAACAACAAGGAGCTTCCAGCTGCTCAGATACTGGGTATTCACAGCAGCTTGCCATTGCGTCCTGGTTCAAAATCAGGGAAAGGTGCTGCTGCTTTAGGCAGTGGTTTTTCAGGGATTGCAATAGGAGAAAACAAAAGAACTGAAGCCTTTGGTGCGGAGCTTTCACCTGATTGTTCTACAAAGTTAGAAGAGAAGAAGCCTCCCTCTGTCCCTCTTTCCTCTTTTAGTGTGTCTCTCCAAGAGGAGGGCCATGGACCCGGAAAGGAAAAGACATGCACCAGCATAGACACAACTAGTTGTACAGTGGACACCAATATGATGGACAAGTTGTGCAGTGGCACAGATGGCTCAAAAGAGCAGTGCAGAGAAGAACAAAGCAGTATAATGTTTTCTCCAGAAAACAACCAAACTCCTCCAACAAAGCCGCTGTTGTGTGAGGAAGGAGCAGCAGCTAAAGAACGAACAGCTGAGCAAATCCGAGAGGACGGCTGGAGTGCCAGAGACAGAGACAGTGTGACCCTTGCAGAGCTATACCTAATGTTTGGAAAGCCAGGTAAGCTTCAGCTGGAGTATGACTGGCAGCCTGTCACAGCTCCTAACACCTCGGAAAATGGACAAGCCACAGAAGTAAAACCCAGGAGAACTAACAGTGTCTTGCGCTGTTTGCTTAAGCTAGTGGCTACTGAGGTCAATCCTAAACCTTTGGTAAGGTTTACCTTTTTTGTAACATATAAAAGGTAACTTGCATGTCACTCACATTTGGATTACAACCTTTTTTTTTCTCTCCAGACTCCAGAGCTGTGCTCCACAGCCACATCACCAATCAAGACTCAACAGGAGGAACAAAACCAAGCCATCACACCTCCAGGAAAGGCGTCTATAGTGGGGATACGCAGCCCCGGCTGTGGCCGACAGCAGACCTCTGTCAGGGGAGCCAGATTACAATTATCTAATGCCTCAGGTACATTATGTATTTTTCTCATAATCTACAATATCACTGAAGGTCAGTGGTATTGTAAGAATGATCTTCAAAGTTATTCTGTGCCTCACAGGTGGACGCAACCTGCCCCGCTCACTGCTGGGGTCAGCGATGAGCAGCGACACTGAGGGTGGGGTTTTTGCTGTGCCTACAACACTTCCTCCAAACAGCACTCGCCACAACAGGATGTTCTCACCCAACAAAGAGGCTGAGCTGGCCCTAAAGCAGCAGCTGGACACTATTAGTGTAAGAGAATGAAGGGCTGACGCTTAGATGAATTGCTAAATTAATAAGGCTTATATGTTTGAATTTTTTTTAATCTATGCAGATGCAGTCAGATCTATTCTTTTCGCGTCAGAGGAAACCTCGAAACAGACAGCTCCGTAAACCACTTGTGGTTCAGGTAAATGACATATTAGAATGTGTCTAATTTATGTTGTGTATTTAGGAAATATTACAAAGTTAAAAAGTTACCTGGCATTGCATTGACTTTCTGTTGTGTCCGCAGCGAACACTTATGCCTAGAACTACAGGAGACACTCCACAACACGTTTGCTCTTTTTCAATCCTTTCAAACTCTTCTGCAACAGGTATGCACTGTACATACTGTAAGGATCACATTTTTCTGTTTCTTGTCACTCACTTTTGAAAGATAATCACTAATAAATAATAACTGAGTGTACCAGTGCTGGACAAAAAGACACACTGGTATTCTACGTACTGCAAATTTAAGGATAAAATAAGCTGTATTTAAACTCTGACCCTTCTGCTGTTTGATCAGACCATTCGAGAGATATGTGACACGTGCAAGAGAGAAGTAAAAGGAGACACACAAACCAAGGATTATACTCACAAATACAAGTTTAATTCACGGCACAATAATGTGCGGGGTCCACATGGCATTTAGAGGGGTAGGGGAAGTATATAATGCAGAAGTGGTGTTCGAGTCAAGCACCTGGTAGAGCATACAGGTCACTCAGAGAAGCGGCGGTACACTATAGGTGATTTTTTTTAAAGTTCATACCGATGTGTTCTGGCCAACTTAAAACATGGGGTTGTACTGTATTTAAGTTATTTATACATCATTGTGGACAGATAATCCAAGACACACCTCTTTCTCCCCTCAGGAACTGGATCATTTCGGCCAATCCAGACGCGCCTCACTCCTGCACCACGACCTGCTGTGTCTAAATCTCCTGCAGTCTCCAACACCTCAACAGCCACTACGCTATCTAGTATGATTAGCTTATTTTATGTTTTAAATGAAAAAACTAGGATATGTAATGATGATATTACAGTACTATGTCCTTTTCAGAGGTTGTGATTTTATTAATTTATATGTAGATCATGCTTAGCTGCGTAGGTTTTGTGAACTTTAGAGAATTTATTGCTTATGTTTGAAATTAATAGTATGCTTCTACAGCTAATGTAAATTGTAATAAGGGATTAGAATTACATTGTGCTTTTTCATGCCACACAGCTTTCTCAAAGCGTGACATTTTTTAGTCCATTATTTCTTTACACCACAATCACACACTGGTGGTGGCGGAAGCATGGATGCCAATGTGTCCCACGGCTCCTCCAACCACCACCACTTTCATACATAGGCAATTTAGGTTAAGTATATTGCCCACGAACACGACGACAATTGTAAATTATACGTGTTATTGTAATTATTATAATTAAAAGTAATTTTTCTTGGTATTTTGTACATTTTGTACATTTTTAGGTGCTATCGACATGGCAGCCAAATCAGCAGGCATCATTCCCGGCACTAACGGTCCAGAGCCGACGACTTCACCTGTTGAGAACAGTGCTTTGTTGAGTACCACCCAAGTTATAGAGCCTCAACCAGAGTCTCTGCTTCTTCAGGACAACACTCCAGAGGTTGGTCTACTGTAAAAAGTCTTGTTCAGACTGGTCCAGTGTAAGACACTCACTGAACTTGTTTTCTTATTTAACAGAGTGGGCTCCCACCTCCGTCACCTGGAGAGAGACTGTTGTCTCCACCCAGTGTGGCTTCACTTCTGGACATCTCTCTGCCCGGGCCGCCTGAAGAGGCCCTGGCCCCAGGAGAACCTCAAACACACATTAGTGACTCCATCATTGAGCTTGCCATCAACTCCGCTCACTTTGGTATGTACAATAGATTTTTTTTCAATCCTCTAACTAAACTAAACATCCTCACATATTCACTTATGTCATTGTCTGTCATTCTATGTTTGATCTCTGGAGTATCAGATTTTTAGCTTGGACTTTTGTATTTGTTGTGTTGCAGGTGAGGAGTCGGCACTGTCCAAACTGACCAACAGTGAAAACTCTAAGCTTTTGTCGTCTTCTCCATCAGTCAGCCCGTCCCGTGGCTGGATCCCATCTCCCAGCCATGACCCACAGTGGTATCCAAGTGACTCCTCTGACTCTACACTGGGATGCCTTCTCTGTGAGTATTACAAGAAGTCTACAATTCATTTATTACTGAATAATTTTATAATTTTACAATATACACAGCAGGCATGCAAGTGATTTTTACGCTGAAACTACATAAAAATACAATATCCCTGGGTGTGTATGTATGGAGTCCCCCAAAAAAATAACTAGACCTAGGCTGTCGTAAACGACAGCAAATGTATATTGGCGAAACGCCCCATGCGTCTGCGTCAACTGCTATAACACCGACTGCCTTATGGCGGAGAAGGTGGTGGAAGTGTGACTGCCATTCTGCGCCTACTGCCTCTTCTGACCACCACAATCATACAGGCACACTAACACACTCATTCATAAGTAAGGTGGGTTAAGTGTCTTGCATGTGT
>JAVQKG010307684.1:0-14428 GCA_036025885.1 Hypseleotris bucephala
AAGACAGTAATTAGTATTTTCTCTCCTATAGGTTTAGGCATGGTATTATTACTGGTTTTTGCTGTCATTAAAATATGTCTTGAGTAGTAAACTTAACCAAAAAATAAATCTTCCACTTGTTTTTGCTGTTATTGGCCTAGATAACAGCCAAATTGTATGTGTGATCAGTAAAACCTTTTCACCATACAGTAAAATGATTGACTAAAGAGCTTAAATAGTTAGCAATGTAATCAAAAATCATGTTACAACAATGTGATGTTGTAGTGTAGTGAGTTGAAGACTTCTCTCACCTGGGACTTTGTGAGAGTGAAGGGTGTTTGTCAGTGTAGCATATCTCCAGGTGTTGGCCCTGTGATTAACTGACCACGATCCAGGGAGTGTTCCGCCTCACACCCAAAGCAGCCGAGATAACCTGTTGACATGTGACAGGAGAGAGATAACAAAAGACTAAATAAAGATCTTTATTATTGGCAAGTAATATTATGACATACTGTTTACATAATGTTGCCTACCACAGCTTATATGGACTCCTTCTGACTTTGTTATTCAAAAATGGGAGCAAAAATAAGAGTTGTAAGTCATTGTAAGTTGTACGTGTAATTATGTAAGTCATAAATTTGAATTAGAAAAACAAAATTATAACGCAAAATTATAACAAGAACCTTAACTTAAATCTAAGTTAAATAGATAAATGGCAAGCTTCAGACTGTTAACAAGAAGGTATTTGATTTGCTCAATGTACATTTTTCTATTATGTTTTTGCTCAGAAAATGAAAGTGTGTTGCAAACTTTAAAATAAGAACTAGGTGATTAAGAGTGAAAATCAGGTGTAGTGAATGAATACACTTGTGACCCTGACAGCTGTGTAGGTCTAATTATAAGGTAAGGAGCCTATTGTGATTTTCTTTTGAAGTTAAATGGTTTATTGTCTCTACTATAGGCTATAGCCTGGAGCGTCTATGCAGTGTGACTTGTGTGTTGAAATTCTCCTGATTCATGATAAACTGTACACTCATTAGTGTCTAATACTGTATGTGTTTAACTGTCTAGACCAGTTTTTAAATCACCCCACCTGAAAATGTTTGGCTTTCGAAGTAGCAGCCTGTTTTTATGTGACTAAAATTAACATTAATTCGGACTAGACCATACACCTATGAGAGAAAAATACATTACTAAAAATGAATATTGTCTAAACCAGAACTAAACCAGGACTTAACCAGGACTAAACCAGGACTAAATCAGGTCTAACAGACAAATGCACATAGTCTTAACCAAGAATAAACCAGGCCTAACGGACTAATGCTTACAGTTTTGAGGATGGTCTAAGCCAGGTCTAAACCAGTACCAGAATATAAACCAGGTCTAAACCAACAATAAACCAGGACTAATCCAAGAAAAGAGACCATCTGCCGCCAATGGATTCTGTCCCATAATTTGAGAACCACTATCCACGCCTTACTAATTTATTTCAACATATTTTACTTTTATTTCAAAACAAATCCATCATTGACTCTTTCAAGATGTAGCTTGTTTATCGATCGTCATCACCTTAACACTCTGAACCAGTAATTTTATCCATTTAAGGATCTGAAAAGTACCCACATACATTTGGTTTGATGATGACAAGACTTGAATTATTGCGATACACACTCTATCACATTAATTATTAACACGAACACACCCAAACCTGTCTAAATATGCTACTTTCTTGTAAATAGTAGAAGCAATGGATTCTCAGTAAACTGTGTATGAGAAACGCTATAGCATAAGGGCTGGTAGCTAGCTGGAAAGTGACTATTTTTTTCTGCTTATATTGTAAATAATGAATGTGTGTAAATAAATAAACTATTTTGCAATTCAAAAATCTCATCCTTATTTGGACTTGATTAAATTACATACTAAAAAAATTACTATGAATGTATAGTTAGCAGGTATTCAGTATTTAGCTACATATGGCCACATTATAGACATTTTAGCATTCATACATTCATCTTCATTCATCACTTTTTCTCATTGTGATTGGTGGGTGTCTGGAGCCTAACCCAGTAACTATGGGCCTTAGGCAGGCTACACCCTGGCCAGTTAGTTGTAGGGCTGACACTGAGACATACACAGGCAGCCAACCATTCACCCTCACATTCATTCACAGTTGAGAGTGATCAATTCTCACATCCATGTCTGGAAGCAAGAGTTCCCAGAGAGAACCCACACAGTAACATGGGGAGGACATGCAGACTCCACCCATCGTGTCCTACATTTTAGCACAGACAATATAAATAACTATGTTTAAAATTTTTATTTATTTATTTATTTGATCGGGACAGTGCATGTTAATGAACACAACAGGCTTTTACAGCATGAATGTAAACATACAAGATTATAGCAAAATGCTAAAAATGGATAATGGAACAATGGTTTTAAGTCTAAACAAAGTTAAATGGAAAAGGGTACGTACTAAGCATATGTCATAGATACATATAGTCATTATGCAGGTGTCTTACATAAACCATTACATCTCTTTGAAAAGTGACCATGTTTTTCTGTGTCTGGTCTGAGGCATGTTCAGACAAATGTGAATCAGCACAAATCAGCAGCTGACTCCAGAGAGTGTCTGTCTGCAGTGTGGCCTCAGGATATGACTGCTCTCTTATTAAGATGTAACTTAAACTACGCAATAACCATCACATTTCTAACACATTCAAATGACAAAACCAATACTTGCTTAATTTTACCTAGTTCAAATTGTACTAAGGGACAATCTAGGGTGCATTTATTATTCATTATTTGTATCTGTTGGAGACTTGGAGACTGGGGGGCTGGAGGCTATCCTAGCAACTATGGGCCTTAGATGGAGTAACCAGTTAGTCACATGGCTGACAACCATTTATTTACTATTTACTAACATAACAGACTTATTATTACACTTAAAATAATAACTATGATTGAAGCAATTTTATTTAAATAGACTTGAATTGCCTTTAATCTTAGAGAGAGCCTGGAGGCAAGACAAGTAATATCTCCAATCAAGTGACATGAAGAAAAAATGCAAAAACAAAATTGTGAAACCAGCCTCAAGTCTGGACAAAGTATTTTGTTTCTTGTCACTTGCATATAGACTTCAATTAATTTTAGTGAGAGCATTTATTGGCTTGCTATGTCTGGACAAATATTTAATGTCCATCTTTAGTTCTAGTTATAGAAGCAATTTTATTTCAAGCATGGGACTTAAATAGACTTGAATTGCCTTTAATTGTAGGGGGATAGACAAGTGATATATTAAATCACGTGGTATAAACTGAAGACAAAATGCAAAAACAGTATTGTGAAACCAACCCCAAGTCTGGACAAAGTATATTTTTTAAATGCTCAATAACTCCCTCATCTTTACTACTGGCCGTGTGCGTTGCCTGTTTGTTTTAGTGTCTCTTGATGCCACCTCTTCCCTCAGTCGTCCCCATGTCAAAATAATGTTTCATCTTTGGGCCTTGAGCTTTCATTACACATATATTCATACTCTTCTGGTCATAGGGCTGCTGTGGGGGGAAAGACTGGTACAAAGTCAAAAAAGCACATAAAAAAAGTCACATGTCATAGCCAGTGGTTAAAGTCTAATTTAGATTAAATATGTAAGCTATAAAGTTAAAATATTACAGAGAAAAGTGAGCAGTCGTTTCCTGGTAGACTATAGTTTTATGTAGCAACATGTAAACAAGCTTCAGGTTAGCTTTAGTTTCGTTTAAGGCAAGGCTAAATATAAACAAAATGCATTTAGGCCTATTACACAGTGTTTGCTGAGAGGGTAGTGGCCATGCTTTTAATGTGATTAAACATTTTGTTCCTAACGCTATAAAAAGTAAACACCCACAGGATATAGCCTACATTAGCTACATAATTGCACATTTTGTTGTACGACCTAGCATTGAAGCTGTAGTCTGAAGGTTTCCTAAAATAAGAAAATGTTAGAAATTAAAAATAAAAAATGCTTAAAATTGACTGCCTAATATATTGTAAAGTAGGTCATATGTAATCTGTAGAGGGAAGGACTAAAGTAAAATAAAAATTATGACAGATTACATCATAGAACAAGGTCTAAGCCTTTTCGAGAATTATTAATTAATTATTATTTGTTATAAAAAAAAATTACTGATTACACTTTTAAGTCAACATTCAATTTATTTCATTGTTGTTTTGTGGCTTGTGTTTACATGCAAACTTTCATCTGGCATTATAAACTAACTTTTTGTTTACAAAAAATTGTTTTTACTACCACTTAATGCTGGTGATGGAGTTGTTTAACCCAGCTACTTTGAGCCAGAGGCGGGGTACACTAATTCAGACAGTAGATCTAACATTTGGAGACATACACTGACAGACAACAATTCACTCTCACAATCATTCTCTATGCGCCATTTATATTAACCAATTCATCCATACATGCATGTTTTTAAACCTACATAATATTTTCAGTCAAATCTATGATGAAATCTCCAATCTACATTTTGAAAGCTTTATGATTGATACCAGTGTTAAGAAGCTTGTCATGTTAACAGATTAACCCTTGCCCTTGTATTATTTCCAGTTAGCAGCTCTTTTCACTTTAAATGAAATACACACAATATCTCCTCATATGGTTTGCATTATGTTATGAAAGCACTTTTCATTTGCAGATTGTTGGACGCTGTACAACATAAACCAGTGCTGCCGGCGTGTGTAAGGTAAGACCCTCACAAATCATTCAGAAATAGACAGTTTTTGGCCGAGATCGAGTTTTCCACATGATCCAAAGTTTATTCAACTGTCATTCTTTATCATCAACACTAGAGTGTATTCCACATACTTGGAAATACAAGAGGAAAGTCATGGGTTGGAACTATTGTCCATCTGTCATAGCCTGGGACAATTTAAATATATTAGGGAATTTCACTTTAGTTTTGTACCATTTACGACCTCCCAAAAGCAGGTGCAGGTTGTTCCCCATGGAAGAGGTTGGCAGTTGATTCATACCGTTGGGCAAGTCACTCATTACCTGTGTATAGGAATGTATGTTGTGTTGTTGGTGTTATTAAGGTGGTGAGTGAGACTGGTGTAAGTCGTTTCCCATTGTAAAGGTTGGAAGTTAGATCCCTGATTAACCCATATTATACAGCCATTGTGTCCTTGGGCAAGACACACTTACATTGCCTGTGTATGGTTGTATAAGTGTTATTGTGTTGGTACTTCTGAGGTGGTGAGAATCTGTCAAATCAACCTAGCTTAAAAATATCCATGAAACTAATTGAAAATTCTAACATTTTTTAACGTTGACTCAAACTTTGAAATCAAATTGTATTTTTTCTATCTGATTTTGCTGTCATTGCCTTGACACACAAAACCCTGTAGACCGTTTTACCTATTGCTGTTAAGGCATTTGGTTTCCTAGGTTTTTATAAGTATGGTTAACTATAGTAAAATTTTACAGTGTAGCCATGATGTTGGGGCATGGTGTCTATGTTAGTCTGCCCCAGGGCGTGGCTACACAGGTAGAACAGAACCATTGATGTGTGACTGTGGAGTTGAATAAATAAAGGATGTAATTGTAAAGTGGTTTGGGGTGTTGACAACCAAAGCATTATTATTAGTGGTGACTTTGGCCTGAACCAGCCCCTTTAGTGGTGGACAATGGCTGATTAGTGGCAGGGCTGACAGACAGAAAGACAAACACACATTTATTCACTTGGGGGACTTCTGGGTGACAGATTGCATGTCTGAGAACCCACAGTAACACAGGGAGTACATGCAGACATCACAAGAGATTTGTCAGGAGGTAAAATAATTAAATATCTGTTCTGACATATTCAAATTATTAATAATAAAGCAATTGTATAGATTACTAGTCTTCAAATAAATGAAAATGTATACTTTCCATGTAACTGTGACAATAAAACATTTATCTTTTTTTAAATTTCCATTTTGTCTTATGAACATGCTGTGTCAGGTTGAGCGGTAGAGGACATGTCTTTGGGCGTAGACAGTTCACAGTTGAGTTTGCAACTTCTAATCTGAGCATCTGTCCAGTTCTGAGTCACCACTGCCCACAGACAATACAACACAATCTACCACAATACATCACAAACACACACACACAGTCACGCACACATCACACACAGTCACACACATTCACAGAGCCTTGGGCAATACTCTGAACTGTTTGGTATGGAGGCAGTTTCCACACCTGTCGGGGAAAAAGAGAGATAAGAGACAGGATAAATATAGACTACAAAACAAAGACCAAATAACAAAGAGGAATATTTCACGAATAGGCATTTCCTTTATATGGGGACTGAGTCAGTGAAATACAATTCATGGTGCTTTCTGTCCAAACTATTTAGCCTAATGACATTTTCTAACCAATATGTTTTGTTTTATTTTGATCTAGCATTTCAGAGCATTATAAGGTGAAGATAATATTTTTGTCCCTGCAGGGCTACCATAGATGAAGACTAGAAAGAATATAGAAAGATGTGGAAATATATTCTGCAATTGTGCAGTGTCCACACATACTTAACTTTAACCACTTTGAATGTTTTGTGTCATTTTCATGCTTGGATAAATGAAGAGCATTGCATCCCACTACTTTTATCCTCTAGTCGTTATTCTAAATAATCCAACATGTCCGCCAGCATTGCATGTCTGAACAATGATTGAAAACTTACAGTGTGATATTGACTGGTACAAATTCCTCTCCTCTAGTTTTTTAGACTTATTTGTTACTATTGGATCACTTTATGTGCCGTATGTGTGCACTTAGTTGTAGCCAAATGCTTTTAGTTTCGAGGAGACTTCCCGGTGAGGCAGGTGTACCAGTCAGGTTTTTTGGAAGTGTTCTGTACTTTTAGGCACAGATATGTTTTATGAGTTGATTGGTAAAGAAAACACTAACATTAGGGTTTTAACCATGGTCATTGTAGATTTTTACATTACAGTGACCTTATGTAGCTAGTTTGAGGCAGCAGGTCAGAGTCAGTGATTAACAGCAATAGTTTCTCATTACACAGACACTTGTCCCCGGTACATCGTCCAAATCCTCCTGTCTCCACTTCCTCTTAATGTCACACAAAGACACCACTTGTTTCAAATGGACAGATCTATTTGTGACTGAAGAAATAATGTACTAGACTTTGTAACTACGGTATAAGTTTATATTAGTTTGTACTGCAGTTTGTTTATTGATTGATTACAGATAATTTCATCAGTGAATTTAGGCCATCACTTGTTGATGATTGGAAAACCTGACAACATTTCAACCAGAATAGAGAAATATTAGTGATATTTACTGTATATTGAGCAGAATCTAACTGGAAAAGTACAGCAAAATCATTTAATTAGATAATGCTTAATAATGATGAGTTTTAATAACAAATAAACAGATTAAGTACAAAGAATTTGCTTGTTGACTTTTGTATCCCTGTTTTTAAAGTAAATTGGGACAAGTCTGCTGCACTGTAAGATTGTCTGGCACAGTGCTTCTTAACAACTTGTCATGAAAAATCAGGTCAAGACTGTGTCCCATGAAGATCGCTGGGATTTGGGTGAAGTTTTTTGTAAAACTGTGGGACAATTGATAAAAGTACACAATTTATTTTCCAATGAAAATAAAGAACTTTGGCATAGAATTAACATGCAGCCTCAAAATATTTTCCTAAATGTCACTAACTGATGAAACCTAAGTAATAAATATCAGAAATTTGGCCAAAAAAATGTTAGAAGTATTATCCAAATCAGTGTAAATTGTTTTATATTGTGTCTTGGTCTGAGATTGCTTTTACTTTAGTCAAATTATTGGCTTCTACCTACCAGGATGTCAAATCAACTGGAAAATCATTATTTGCAAAGTCAGTAGTGTGCCTCTAGAGGGCAGACATTACCTCTAAGAAAATCAACAACACCATGAAGCCATTTGCAAAATAGAATACAAAAAACTATCTTCATTTCTGTGGAAGTGGAAACAGTCGGGGTGCCTTAAAACACAACTCCAGCTTTTTCATTAATATTTTAGTTAACCTACATTTGGCTGCATGGATATATGGTTAGGCATTGGATCTTTTATTAATGCCATATATTTTTAATGTGAAATTCCCATAAAAAATCCGAAGACTGCAGTAAGTTTGAAGCTTAATTTATTCACAATACAAACATGGGAATTTACAACTCCAAACAGGCAAAAAACAACAAACTCAGAAATTTATGGTTGGATATTGAGAAATGTACACCATTATCTAAAATTAAGCAATCCTATTTAGCAACTTTGTGTTTTCCATTGACCATAAAACAAAACAATGAGAGAATGACTCAGGAAAGTTGATGTATTTTGACATACGCTGCATGGTCTGTCTTTCAATGCTGAAAATCTGGGTTTAGACTTGGTTTAGACCTGGCTTGGACCTTGTTTAGTCCTGATTTAGAGCCAGTTTAGTCCTATTTTAGATCTGTCTAGTTGTAGATACAGTATGTTTTAGCCCTGGTTTAGATTTGGGTTTAAATCTGGTTTAGCTGTGTTTTAGTTTTGTATTAGACCTAGTTGCATCCTAGTTTAATCTTTACTCCTGGTTTAGTCCCAGTACCACATTGGTAGGGCCTGGGTTTACAACTTTTTAGACACAATAGTTCTGGGCCTGATCTAGTTTGGTTTAGACGTGGTTTAGTCCTAGTTTAGACCTGGTTTTGTCCTGGTTTAGCACTATTAAGTCCTAGTTGACCCCACATTAATATTTATTTTACAAACCCAGTTATGACCTGAAACTGTACTATTTTTTTTTCTTGAAGCATTTTTATCCTCATTCGTGGCTCCAGTCCTAAGCCTCTAACCATGCAGTGTCAGCACAAAAGCCAAAACAAACACACATTTGTTTAGCCAACTCACAAAAAAGGCCCCCGTCATAAATCGCTACAGAAAAAGAAGCCGGAAAAGAAGGGAAGCATTCAGCAAAAAACATGTTTCGGGAATAGTGTCCCGTCTCCAAGGAAAAGTCCATTTTCAAAGCAACATTTTGAATAGGTTTTTGAAGCAGAGGCTATAAACAGTGGTACGCCTCCTTGTGGTTACATTACATAAGACAGGTGACGTGAATAGTTAATACTAGCTTTAATTGAACTAACACAAGTCTTTGCTGTGTCTTTGTTGGTCTAAATGTCTAATTGCTGCACACACATGCACACACAAAGTTATGCAACCGTTTTTTTTGTGAGCTGAAGTCAGATCACGCTCTATTGAGAAAAAATAAAAGGAACGACAGAGAAAAGAATTATAAAAGAAGAACATGTTTTTAAAAAGGTCCATAACGTGTCTTTAATTAAGATTTACTAAGTTCACATCCTCTCCAGACCTTGCAGTTGAATTTCTCTGTGACCAGCTTGACTTGTATTGAAACTTAGTCAGGCCCATTAAAACATTTGTTCTCTTGGGAAGAACTAGAATGAATCTGTTCTCAGTCGGGGTTCATTTTGAGCAGTTAACAGGAATAATGGGAGGTGATAGAAGTACATTTCACTTTACTGATGTCAATGAGTCTGGATGGTCGAGCAAGAAATCAACAATATATATTTTTATTTGTAGTCAGGGGTGGTTACTAAGGACTTATCAACTCACAGTAAATACACTTTTTCAGTACTTTTTCTGCCTTAGTTTGTTAAAACTGTATTAGTCTTCTCAGTAGGATTACAGTTAAATTTAAATAAAAATACATTACATTCAAATATTTACTAACTGCTTGAGGATTTTCAATAATTTAAGTAATTAATTTTAGCATCACCAATTCAACATATGCACATCTTTGGACGGTCGGAGGAGCTAAGGTCTGAAGTGGGCTTGAACAATGCTACAGCGTGAGCTTTATTTACCTTCATAAAACCGTGATGAAGCAGCTACAAAGAAGTGGTGGTAGAGACAGAAAATCATGAAGTTTAAGACAGCTTCTCTAAACAGACAGAATTCAAGTATCTGGGGACAATGGAGAAAAATACAACTACAATATTATTATTTTTGAACTAAATAACATTGAAAATGACTATAAGATACAGAAATGGCCGGAAAGCATGTGTCCACAATGGCCCTGATGTGTACCATTAAAAAAAAGACATACAATATTAATGGATGGAGTAAGGCTTTTTTTAGTTGTAATCATGTGTTTTGAAGACATTTGCAATATCTTTTTTACATTACATTACAAAGTGCTTTTTATACCATTCACCTGTTTTGGTTTTTTAGTGCCTTAATTTGAAACATTTAAAAATATACATTGAAAAATGACGTCTATTAACACGACACAGTACACTACAACAATTCATTTACTGATTTTGCTGCTGTCTTCTCAGAAAACGCTGGTCCGAATATAGTTTTAAAGCTTATTTGGGGGTTTTCAATGTTGCAGTTTTAGGGCTGGAAGCGTCCAATTTGCAAAAGAAAGATGAATTGGGGAGAGAAAAGTGTCCACAGCAACATACAAGGCACTCTCTAAACGATATAGTCCAAAAGTTGCACAATGTCTCTCAATTGGGCGGAAAATAGGTGATAATGTCAAAAATCAACCTATGAAAAGGCAATAGTTTGATGTACCATGATTTTGAACTCCAAAAGTCAAAATGGTGCAAAAATATCCAGTCGATGCGTGTCTCTAGGCTAAAGAAAAGCACATCCAAAAATCTAAAAAGGTCACTTCAGAGCGTAGAGATAAAAACACTAGAGGGGACATGGGAATCACTGACAATGAAGTCCACCATCTTGTGACAGTAGGCTAATGCAAACAATTGACACAAGGTTTAGCCCTGGTTGAGTCCTTAATTTTTTGTGTTGAGTATTGGTTTTACCATGTGTTTAAATCAAAATGTTGAAGCAGGAAAGATACATTTTTCAGGGTCAATGTGAGGCATTGTAGGGTGAATGAAGTTTCCTTTGGTCCTCCTTCCAAGTACAGTATGTCTTGTGAAAACATCCAGCAAGAATGAAAAAAGATGCTACAATTTCTGCTGATCTGGCGTTTTTGTGATTGAACTTGTGAGTACCATTAAGTCTTTGCATTCATTCTGTGTATTTTGACCAATCTTTGAAACTTACTGGGATGTAACCAAAACAGCAAAAAAACAGCAAAGTTGCACTGATGCACGTCCATTCACCTATATGATAAGACCTATATATTCCTTATTGTCACCGTGGTCAGTACATTTCCCCATTCACATGCCCCATCTAGTGTTATTCATATCTCTATAGTTCACAGACTACTGCCCAGAGCTTCCAGTTGCTCCTCCCCGAGTCTCTGCCTCTCGTCCAGGTCCTTCTGTCGGATCAGCAGCGAGGCCTTGGTCTGGACGAAGCGGCGGTAATCTTGCAGCTGTTCGGCAGAGAGCTGCCGGGACAGAAAGGCCTGGACCTGGCTCTCCCTCCGGTCCAGGTTATCCTTCAGGTCTTTGGCGTCGTCTCTCTGTTTGCACAGCAGGCGGTGGCGGCTGTCCAGGGATTGCTGTGAAGAGAAATAGATATTGAGATTAGGATTAGGAAAGGAGATAGGGGAATAAGAGATTTTGTATTGAGTTAAAAAGGTCAGTTTTAGTTATTGAACTCCAGTTAATTGGTTAAACAGTAGATAATTCAAAATGTGTCCAGAATTTTTACTGGTATTAGCAGGTTCAGCTAATCTATTTACTTATTTGTTATCACTTTTTACCTATGCATTGTTTTCTTACACTGGCTGGCCAAAACTACTTAAATCGAGATTAATATTCTAAATTCAAGTCACTCTAACTGATCTAGATATGTCTTTTGCAGTACAAATATTTAACTATCCTTATAAAAGAGATATTAAAAGCCACACATTATTTTTAGACAACACTAAAATTCAACTCCTATTCTATACACAACTACAATTGGTCATTAATCTCATTTGATGTTGCTATAGAGTGCATGGGAGGTACTAAATTAAATAATTAAGACAGATTACCTACTTAACATTATAGAACAAGGCCAGGTGGTCCATTTTAAGCATTTCTAAACACATACTATGTACATACAATATTTAAAAGTCACTGACAGACAAGTTAAATATATTGTTTGAATAGGATTTTGCTTTATGCACAGTCAGCTTTCCACTTTCTATTGACAGGCCTTTGTATTAGCAACTCACGTTTTTCCTTATTTCAGATGCAGTGTTTCTTTGTGTCAATAGAGGGCAGCGAGATGCAAATGTCATCGAAACTCAACCTGCAGTTTCGGTGAGTCAAAGTAAATACCACCGCTGCTGATAACAGAAAAAACCATAAGCCTCTAACAAGCCCTGAGCATGTGGCTGACACGGGCGGACAGGCAACAAAGAGCTTTTTATGGAGACTTAAGGGGAATTTAATGCATCTGGGCAAATATATAGAGGTAGAAATAGATGAAAGGTGCAATAATAAAATGTGCAATATCAAACTTTAGAAAATATTTGGATTTTCAGGTAATAGCATAGACTTTAATGTAGAAGAATGCATTATTATTTAAGGACAAAACAGGGATTATACCAGAAATGAACCAGGATTAAATTAGGTCCAAACAAGATCAGGTCTCACTTACTACATCTAAACTTAAGAATAATGCAGCTAAACCAGGATCTAAACCAGGTCTGAACTGTGCCAAAACTTATAAGCAGCTATTACCTTGACTACAATTAAAAAGCTACATAAAGTATATCATTATTATGCAATGTTTTTGCATTTAGTAGCAACAAATTCTTTGTATAAATGGCAAATGATATGTAGGTTCTCAATAAAAAACTAGGAGCAGGCTACCAACTTAACTGACTAAATTTGTGCAGGAAACACTACTATTTTCATCCCATTATGATTTTGACCCAACTGTAATCATTAATTTACTTGTCACCTGTCACAGATAGAGCAAGACTAATTCCTACTTAAAATGTCCAGTGCATGACCATTTGAAAGCAATATACTATAGATATCTGTAAACATGTAATAAATGATGATTTTGAACATGCATTAATCATAATATAAGTCCTGGAAAAGATCAAACACATTGAACATTTTTGGAATTCCAGTCCAGGACCTTGACTCCATTAATGTTGGCCTTCAGTTTTTCCCAGGCTGTGTTTGCAGAGTGAATGTAAATAGAAGAGTGGCCCGGGGCAGTACGACACACCTCCTACAGCTTAAGGATATGATGAACTTTTACTAAGAATATATGTTAAAAGGACTATAGTGAAGCTTCTGGCAGTGCAGTTTAAATATACAGTACATATGTACAATGTAGCTGGAAGTTAAGGTATAGTTACGAAGTTAGTTAGAAGTTAAGTTAGTTAAGAACTGTTTGTGAAGATGTGAGAAAAAATTGCTTGTGACTTCCATGAATCATGGAACACATATAGCTCACCTTTATTTAGCAGTAATAAAGCATTAATACATATGTAATTGATTAAGCAGTTTATACATCATTTGTGTATATCTAATCTAAGTAATATTAAACATTAAAAACACAATAATATCTTTTTTCTAACTCTGTACATGCTTTTCTTTTTTAAAGATATTTTTAGTCTTTTTGGCTTGTAGATTGACAGGAAGAGAAGAGCGGGCAGTGACATTAGGCAAACTGTTGTGAGCTGGATTAGTACTCATGACACCCGGACGAGCACTGTAGGCTCTGAATATGGGCCGCACGGTCTATAGACTGAGCTAAACCACGGCCCCAAACCCCCTCCACACTCATACCTTCAAGTGATCATTAAGTTAACTCTAATGATCCAAGCAAAACTAAACATTAAAACACAATACTGTCTCTTTCCTACCCCCTCCAGGCCCGTACCTTCTCCTCTGCGTCCGTGTGCTGGTCCACTGTGCTCAGGGCGTTCTGGACTCGTGCGAGCCTCGAGGACAGACACAGCAGCAGACTGACCACTCGCTCTAGGTCTCCGATGAACAGGTTGTACCGCTCCAGCTCCAGGGGCAGACACCGCTCCTTCACCAAATCCTGGAGAGCCTCACCGCGGACCACGTTCTCCTCGATATCGGCCTGAAGAGTGACTCGTGTGTCATCCAAAGAACGCAAGCGGTCCTCCACGTACGATACCAACAGGCGCTGATGGTAGAAAAATATTATACGGGTTAAGAAGAAATGCTTACAAAAAGTCATATATTCTGTATTGGGCAAATGTTTAAGGCAGGTTTTATGAGATGATAAAAATACAATATGTGTTATGAAAAAATCCTTTTCAAAAGGTCATATATTCAGTAATGGGTAAATTAATATATGACATTTTGATGATGGGTTTGATAATGAAAAATAGGATTGCACCGCTAATGTTTCAGTTACCAGTTTGGTCAATATTGATTCTGAAAGCAATATTTTGTAAACATTCTTTGGTAGACTATGCTTCCTAAGACAGCAAACAAGCATCACAGAAGTAACAGC
>JAVQKG010307775.1:0-17764 GCA_036025885.1 Hypseleotris bucephala
CAAATCGCTGCAGTTAAAACACCCCCCCCCCCCCCCCCCCCTTCTCTCTCTGCCTCTTGTCCTTTCCTTTTCATGGCAGTCCCTCAGCACATACACTCACAGAAGCCAGTATGAACTACACACATCAGCAAACTGTGATAAGTGCTCCACGTAGGCCAGATAAAACCGGGAAGTTAGCTTAATACCGTAAGGTCACAATTTATCCAAAAAAAAAGAGGCAGGCGAATTCTTTATGTTGTATGAAGTTCTAGCCTTATGGGAGAATGTTAGGGCAAGGATTATTTGAATGACACCCACAGACCGGGCTCCCTTTTTGATTTTTTTTCAAATCAAATGCATTATATTCTGTACACACCTATAGTTGCCCTTCTTGCGGAGCTGCTCCTTAAAGTGTCCTAAAGTGAGACAGTGGCTCTTCATAGTCCTTCTATATGGGATCTCCTCTCCACAAAAGAAGTATGTCACCACCGTTTCTCCACTACCGCAGGTCACACCGTTACCTACAGCCTTCTTCATCCTGTAAAGAGACAGCATAGAGTTAGAATATGTTGGCGCTTGCTAAAATTTATATTAATAGATGAGAACAGAGGGTGAATGAGCTACAGCAGACAGAATTAGAAATACAGTACTGAGTAAAAAGATAAAAATGTGACCCTGCGCATCAGAACGGCCATGGAATTATCAATTCTCCTTTAGCTACATCCAAGGCTTTGTAGGCCCACTTCAGACGAGCCCTCTCTCTGTGCTGCCAGCTCAGTGAAGGACGGCCAGTAAAAATGATACATAAATGAAAGCCAGGCAGGTAGCACTGGAGACTACACTCAAGCTAGAAATATACATAGCAAGGGTCACCTTCTAGTTAAAGGGGACTATAATGTGGATATTTAAGAGTGAGGGCGAGCGACATGGAGGAAAGAGGAAAAAGGCAGAAGTACACTGGCAGACATGAGGAGAGGACAGGGAGACTTCGTACTCTTCTGATTGGAGGCAAGGACCATTGGAGAGAAGACCAGAGTTGGCTTGGGGTTGGGGGTTCGAAGCCCCAGTCTGGACAGGCACTAGATGGGTCTTCTCTCGCACGGCACTAGTTGTTGAATTCCTGGAAAAAAGAAAGACAGTTATTCTGCTGAGCAAACTCAGTTCAATAACCATAATATTTACAGTATGTCTACAATTTCATTTTGGCTTTTCCTTTCTTGGGTTGCCAGAATAAATGATCTGACACTTAGTAAAAAGTTGCCACAGGTTTTACACTATATACCATTCCTGACAAAAAACCCTATATCTGTGCAGGCTTGGGACATACATAAAGAGTACACTGGGTTGTCACTCAAGCTATTTTGTTCACTAAAGAAAATAAGTTAATGTTAAAGACAGAGCTCTATGCACCTCTGCTTGGGGGTCTTGGTAGAGACCTCCTCCAGTCTGCGGCAGGCCTCCTCCAGCTGGGCCAGGGTGTTGGGTGGGGGCAGTGGGGGCATTGCAGGGTCCTGGATGAATGGCTGTGCTGGCTGGTGGCTTCTAAGATGGCCACAGCTGCCACCTCCGCCCCATATGTGAGTCTGTGTGGAGGAGCTGCCAAAAGACTTTTTGGTGTTTTGGGCACTGCTGAAGAACAACATAAGTCAGGGTGTTATAATACAGCACACTTGTATTACAAACTTAAATGTAATTTTCCTAAAAGTAAAAAAATAAAACTATTTTTTTTCTGTTAAAGAAAGTCATCTTTAGTCTGTAGAGACAACTCGATTACTATTGGTCAGAGTGGTATCCCCCCTGATTTAATGTTGCTCTAGAGTCCAGGGGTGGGACTGAAGTAAAATAATAATCATGACAGATTATCTACTTTACATCATAGAACAGAGTCAGATTGCTTACTACACCTTTAAGGAAAATTTTACTAATGCTTACCTGTGAGACTTGTGCCTGCTCTGCCGTTTACTTTCCAAAATCCATTGCAGAACGTTTTGGGCGGGGTCTGTGGTGTCGTTGGGCAACTGTAATGCACCACAATCCTCCATGCACCTCTCTGCTATCCCATCCTCAGCCCCGGACCGGCACATGCGCCTTGTCAGGGAACTTGACCGCCTAAAACCCAAAGACAAAGAAGTTAGATAAACATGTTACTGCCATATTGTTGAAATCCCAAAGAAACAGAAAACAAAACTGACCCCATGGTGCTATCAATAGAAATAGCCCCGCACATCTCTCGTCCCAGGCTGCGACTGCGTTGGTATGGCGGGCAGGGCTGGCACTCCGAGCTCGAACATAAGCTGTGAACTCTAAGCGCTGCCTCTCGTTCAATCTGCTCCTTGCTTTTGGGACTGGCGTGGTGATGGATGTAGTGATGGTGGATGTGCTTGGTGCTTTGTCGACTTATGAGTGTACGATTTGGCCCTAAGGAGACAGTTATGGACCCTTCCTCAGGACCGGACATGGTTGTTGTCCCGGTCCGCACTAGGTTTTTGAGGGTGAAGCCTGGGAGTGTGAAGGGTAGATGTTCTGGCGAGCTAGAGCGGGGTGAGTGGCGGACGATGGCGGGCGATTGGCAGCCAGGTGTTTTTAGGACGCGGGATAAGTGCTCGTCGAGGATGGCCTGAGGGTCTTCATCAGAAGAGCCAGAGAGGAGGGACAGCTGATGTTGAGAGAGCTGCGGGGAACTGCCCAAAATCTCACCATCTTCTCGTTCATCCTCCTGAAAGGATAAGACAATATTAGAAAGATGTAAAATAAATGACCCATATATTTAGTTTTCTTCAAATCTTTAACAAACCTCTTGGATCTGCTGCAGTCTGTCTTCTCCTCTGTCCTGCTCTCGCTTCAGGTTCTCAAGGCGTGCAATGAGCTGCTCTGCAAATTTAGCTGGCTCCATTGGGATGCTTTCCTTTGGGGGGCGGCGGGTACGCTTTGGGGGAAAAAAAGGACACATTAGCATTTGTTTGTGCTAGACTAGTTGATACATACAGTCTATAATGGGCGGTCTTCAACTGAAAAACACCCAGATCATTATACTGTCAATTGTTTTACGGTTTATCTAGTTTGTCTACTCCCTGAGATGTTTCACAGATCTGAAAAGACCCTTTTTGGATCTAAAAAAAAATGTCCAGACGCTTGCCCTTTTAATTGTTTTAGTTAAACTGTATAGAACCTTCACCTAAAACTAAGATGACTGCAGTTGTCTCCTTTAGTTCATCTTTGTGTACCCATATTCTGAGCATTTGCACAAGTTAATTCTTATGACTACGGTGAAGCAAACGACTCCTAAGGCTCCCTTAATTAAAAAACGACTTTTTGGATGTTCTGGCAGGTGCTGCGACGGGTGGCGGGCCCCATGGATGGACACATCAAGCCGGGCCTCCGCTGGTCGCCACTGTCATCATCAGTGGGCCCCTTTAAAGTCAGCTCACTTCAAAGACTTCCTCGTCAAATATCAAACACTCAGCGGGGTAGAGCAGGGTGGCAGAGGGAAGGACGGAGCGATTGATAGATGGAAGCACTGGCTTTACATCTAGGAATAAAAGCCCCGGCGTCGACAGGGGGTGGAAGACGGCTCCATAGAGGACAGGAGCCAGGATTAAAAAATATGGAATTTCAGATCCAGAGATGTGCAAACGCGGGAGGTGAGAGGAACAAATACAAAGAAAGATAGGATTTTCAAAGACCCAGATAAGAGTGCCAAAAAGGATCAAAAAGGTTGTGCTAATTTACCCCCCTCGGTCGTTACACAGTGGGCATCTCATACAGTGACAGTACGGTTTATATGTGTGCACTTATCTTACATTATTAGCATTTGTGTACGGCCCTCGCTCGATTTCGCTTCTTGTTCCTTTGTTGTGGAATGTAGCAGAGAAAAAGAAAGGATGTTTGATGATGCCTGGGGCCTTCAGAACCATGAAATTGGCAACCGTCGCCAAAAAATCAGGCAAGAAGAAAAAACAATATTTCAAAATAAAGTAGGATTGTATGAAAAAAGCATCAACTGATCGGAGCATCTTGTTTACTGCATCTCTCTATATAAAAAGTTACAGAAAGTTTCCAAAAGTGAATCCAGACTTTAGTTTCACAGATAGATTCACTTTTTTATCCAACTTAGTATGTTTTAGGCTGACCAACCACAGGCTCACATGACTTTCTCAGATCTTCCACGTTTTGGGATAGTGTGGGAAAAAAGGGCCAGCTCTGTTGGAAGTTGTCACTTCCTTGTGCGTTTGCTCCATTCATCCTCGGATCAAAGCGTTGTGTGTATGTGCATGTGCAAAGTGTCTGAGTATCGTTGTGTTTTATATATTTTTTTGTCTGGGCTGATTTCAGAGGAGCCTGCGGGATAAAGCAACTGAAATCTTCCTCATCTTTTCCCCTATTCTCCATATTTACGGTATCGGTAGGGGAAGAAAAACCCTGGTGTGTTCGCCGATAAACAGCTTAGAGACCTCCCCCGTCTCCCGCAGACTTCAAGGAACCCTAATGGGGGCGTAGGTGACACCAAAGGTAGAGAAGGGCCCTGTTTGAATGTTTGAATGTGTGTGTGTACGAGGGTGAGAGAGAGAGAGTTGGAGGCAGGGTCTTTAGATCTTTGCTGGTGTTGTTGAATTGAGAATGCCGAACACACTTTGTGCAATCCTATTCATAGCACCCGGAGAGACCCTGAGCAGAGGGTGGTATGGAAATTACACTGTGGGGCCCAGGTTCAAAAAGACTTCTGAACATTGAGTGTGTGTGTGTGTTTGTGTACGTACAGGAAAGGCAGGCAGAGACACTTGGTTGTTCATCCGCATGTTTCGCTGCATCTCACGGTGTAGCTGCTTTTTGGAGCCCAGCTTGTACGGAGGAATGCCATCTCTAAAAGGGAGGCAGATTACAATCATTTAGACACATTGTCCCACTTCAAACATCCATTAAGGGAAAAATGTATAAGAACTATACAACAAAACATGCACATATGATGTTTATAGTCTTGCTCAGAACAGAGAACAGTGTTGTTTTAAGTGATACAATATCCAAATAAAGTAATTTTGCAACTTATGTTCTCTACTACCGGTAGTTTAGTGATTCTCCTACTTTCCAAGAACAAACAGTAAATATTTGTGTTTCAAAGTACCATTTGCACTGTAAACCAGATCTAAGCCTAAACTAAATCAAGTATAAATAAGCACCAACCCAGTACTAAACCATTTCAAACCCTAAACCAGGACCAAAAACTGACACAAATTGATTGTAAATTAAGCTATATGGCTAACAGAACTACAACGTACCACTGGCCACATAGCACCAGTGGAACCTGTACCACAGTCTGAGAACCACTGTACTAGGCTGTGTAGATGTCTTTCAAGTTTTTTAGCTGTGTTAGCATTAGCATTATTCTACTCTGACTACTAGAAATTCTGAAAGCAAAACACAGAAATGCTTTCAAACTGAAACACTTGACACAGTAAAGCGTATCTTTCTTCTCCTAATGCTCCGGACTATTTTCTTGGTGACCTAGCCTAACTGAGGAGCACTTTTCCACTTTTGCTTTGAAATGCCACAGTCATGCGCATAAGCAACCCCCCTCTCCCCTCCCAATTTTCATTTGGCAAGCAGTGCCGCAGTCAGCCTCTGATCTCTGCACATCAAAAGGCTGGTTTGTAAGATAAGGTAATGTTTGAAGTCTGCGCAGCTGCATTCCCTAGCGTCCAAGCAAATCCATAAATAAGATATAAGCAACCACCCCTCCCTCGCCGCACCACTTTCTTTCTCTTCCCACCCATCCGCCTCCTCCCTGCTACTTCTTCCATTCTTTTTCTTTATCGAAAAAGTCAGATTTGAATGTTTAAGGCTTTTTTTCCCTCTGACCTACACACACCGCTGATATTGTGATCAAGGCTAAAGCGGGACAGGAAATGACTGAAGGCTGTCCTAGTGGTGCTGGCTTTGTCACTGCTCGGAGCAAAGTGCAGCGGGATATAGGGCCGTGTGGGCCTTTGAAGCCGGGCCGTTTAGAGATATGCCCCGGCAAGAGACTCCCTGTGGTAAAACACTTTATAGCTGTCATATTCCACTGTAATTACAACAGTCGCAGTCATATACTTCTGACAATGAGGACTAGTGCCTCATAAAGTCACTGTGAACTTTGCTGGTTCATAGATGACATCAGGCCTTGACTTTTGGGATGAGGTAAAGAAGAACATGTACCATAATATTTTCTTCTCAAAGCTGCCGACTCAAGCAATGACTTCACTTCATTGTACCTTGTCACTTCATCATGTGACTGAGTAATTCTGTAGAGAAACAAGAGCTTTTGCACGTACCGCTTCGAGATAAGGACTACCCACATGTGGACGCAGTTTTACTATGGGCAGTGAACAATGAGCTGGTTTATGTATCAAGATTAAATTGTTTATTGATCGTGGTGACTTACTTTTCAGGAAACACTAATACTAACTATTCATAACCTTTAACCATGGACTTCTACACTTACAGCAAAAGCTTTCTCAGCAGCAGTTTACAACATGATTTAAAGGGGCTATATCATGCATTTTCTTCTAGCCTTTTGAATTAAAAAACCCATATTTACTGAACACAACTTATTTTTGAGAGCAGTTGCTAGGTGTGGCAACCCTATCTGCTCCTTTGAAGATTGCTGCTTCATCATACACGATTAATTAAAAATGAATGTAAGAAACAAAAGTACAACTCTATGTTTTGATCGGGGCAGAACATTATAAAATGGTAGAAGGCTCAATCAGATTAGCATAATATGGTTCCTCTAACATTTCACTACAGTTGCTAAATGTCGCTAAATTCATGTGCATTCAAAGGCTTATTTCCATTACAGAATGTTTCCAGTTTAGCTTAAATGTCATTAAAAAAAAACTCCACCCCTTTTCCCCCATGTTTGTGTGCATATGTACTTACACACTTCCATCAGTTAGAGACATAGAGTCATCCGTCAGAGCATCACTGGACACCTCACTGTCATTGGTGCTGCTGACCGGAGCGAACGAGCCCCCATGGCACTGGCTCTTGTACGATCTGAAGGTTACAATAATAAAGTTGATATTAATGCACATGGTCCAACAGGTGGTGGACATGTAGCTGTGAGCATCATCTAATGTAGTACTTTATGTGAAGACAGTTTTTTAATATGAGTAAGATCAACAACACTTTGGGCGTGTGTTCAAAGTGGAGAGTGAGCTTGTGTGACCTTGACTGACATGAATTATTCTAATCAGCTCCTGTAAAGCCTGGCAGCCTGCTTCAACCAAACTCCAGTCAGCTGTTTGTGCACTGGGGGAGAAAACAGGGTGCTTCCTTCAACGCTTTTTGGTCTTTTCACTTCTCTCCTTCACAACTCACTCTTTCCTCTGCATTCGTCCCCTGCTGCTAATGTGTTTCGGCACTGAGAGAGGAGTAAAGTGCAGAAATGTTGGTTTCAGTGGAGAAAAGGGTATAGACAGAGGTAGCATGACTAAAGCAGTAGGCCCCTGTCTCCAGGCTGACCTTGAGAGTCAGGTATATTCAACACAGCTGGCCTCACATTCTTCCCTCTGTCCCTCCCTTTCTTTAAAGACCAGCTCTCTCTCTCCACCTTTCTCTCTCATCTATCCTCTGTTTTCCCCTCACTTTGGCTCCAGAAGCATGCCTCCTGGTCCCCGTCTCAGAGTTTTCAAAAGCAACAGAAGATAAAAGTGGAGAAGGCGGAGGGAAAGCAGCAAAGCAGGGAATCAGAGGAGAATTGACACAAACAAGAAAAGAGAGTGAAGACAGAGCGGGCTGGGCTGGTGGAGGTTCTGAGCCGGAGCTGCTGCTGTTCAGGGTTTGTTTTCTTCTAAAAAAACTGAGTCAAATGAGAAGAGGTGAAAAGAGGAGAGCGGAAGAGAGAAATGAGTTCCACATGTTTTGAATGGGTTTGGTGACAATGGAAGGCTCCAGGGATCCATTTCAAAGGGAGCCATTTTCTCAGTTTGGACACCAAGCGGCACATTAAAGACACAAGCTATCAATTCAGCTGTGCACAGGTAGTAGTACTTGTAGTACTGTTGCGACTGTGTTCTTAATATTGTTCAATTAAGAATACAGCCACATCTGAATATGTAAAAATCACAGGAAATAATGAAATCTAGCTATAGCTTCAGTATAGGTTTTATTTTTTTACTGCTTTAATAAACCGAGTCATGCTCTGGAGAGAAACACACTTTAACTCATGTTAAGGGCAGATGTTTAGAACAAGTGCATGCTAATGTGCCTGTGCAATCTCTTCTAAAGCTACAGAAGCAGTATTAGTCTTACCTATAGCTCCTCTCCATCACCTCCACTGCCCTCATGGACAGGGAGGCCCTCTGCATGTTGGTGGTTAGTCCAATCAGAGATTTGGTTTTGAAGTCACAGCTCCACTCGTCCTCCTCGGGCAGGGTGGACATGTACCCACACACTGCCTTCAGGTCGGCTAAGCCGTTGGCACTGACGTGGCTGGGGTTTTCTCCTCCGGTCCGCACATACTCCAGGTAAAGGTCAGAGGTCAGAAACAGCTGGTAGGCGTGCTCCTCCATGTTGCTCTGGATCTCAGTCTGAGCCTGGTCGAACATGGCAGAGTCTATGTGCTGCTTCTTAATATTATCCTTTATGAAAGTTTTAGTCGCAGGCTTAAGCTGTTTGGCAACAATACTGTCATTTTCAATGTAGCGCTTGTGAATAGCTTTGGCCACTCTGTGTGTTTTGGGGTCTTTGAGGTCCATTTGCCTGAAGCCATTGCAGGCAAACCAAAAGTCTAAAGCATCAACACACTGCTCCTGCTCCAGGAATGTCCTGAAAAGAAGAGCACCGTCTTGGTCTCCAAGGAGAGAATGTAAAGATTTAGTCCAGCGGGACAGTGGTGAGTCCGGGGAAGCACTCCCCTCTGGCTCCCCAAGACCATCCTCGTTCCTCCTGGAGGAGCTGGGAGAGCCCAGGACAGCTGATTTGGGAGACTCCAAAGGTTTCATCATTGTGAGTTTGGTGGGGTAGCAGGGCGCATCGCCCTCCCCCCCAGGCACAGGGGGTCGCGGAGCATCTTCTCGGAAACTACTGGAGATATGGTCCATAAGCGGCCGGCTCATGGCTCTGAAGCAGAGAGCCGTGTGTTGTTGGCTCCTCTGAGCTTCTACTGTAATCTCCTCACTCTCTTATGTCAGCAGGGAGCTTCTCTCGGCTGCCCGTCTTCTCTCTGAAACACAAAGTATTGATCTAATCAAAACCAGATCCACCCCAACTTCAAAGAGCCACAGACACAGCAAGAGTCTTTTCAGACCCTTACTGACTTTCACAGAAAAACACAGCAGTCTGAAGAAAAGCAGAGGAAAGTGCTGCAGAGGCAGATGCTACACATTACTTTACATTACACCATGAACTGGACTGAAACAGTAAAGCGTGTAGTGAGTGCATGTATACTGCCAGCAAAACATCCCAAAAAGGAAACCACTTCCCATTCTAACTCACACATACCAGAGCATTAGCAGTGTATAAGTCTCATATAAATCACTTCTGATGTGTGGATCAGCCTGGCTCTTCCTACTGCTTCAACTCAGCTCACTTCAGCTTTTCTGAGCAGTGCGCCCAGCAACAGACTACAGCCAAATCACACCAAAATCAAAGCTCCATGCTGCTACCTGTAGGACCTTGTGAGACAAACTCGCTGAAAACGTGACCAACTGACTGACTGATTAGTTATTACACGTTATAGATGATTTGCCTACTACTATAGAGACCACATCGCTTGTAGCCTACCCTTACCCTGCAAATACCTATTTGCAATACTGCAGATCTTACTTTACTAGGACTCAGCTTAAAATACAGCTCCAGAAATCACTCTTCGTTACTTTGGGAAATTGGTTGTAGTTACAGCCATGTAGCTCAGTATTAAGCGCAAGTAACTTTGTATTCTGCAGATTTCTAAATGCATTTAAATGTTCAATAGCGCGAACGTTTTAAGTCATGCTACAAACACCAACTCACGGCTTGTGGGGGAGGACTTCCAGCAAAATAAACTAAAATCTAGACTTTACCTTTAAATATATAAAGCCAAACAACCTAAAAGTCTAACAAAACACATAAGATGATCAATTTCGATAGCTCTACGCACTAAAGCAGAATAAAGACGACCATTTTGGACCGAACATTACTTCAAAGGCAAGTCGAGCACATCAAAGGGAACTCCAATGGGGGCCAGTTTGAGGAGGCACACTCTTGTAACTTACCATCGACTCACATTAAAACTCCGCTTGTTTTATCCACAAAAAGCGAGCATAATCCACTACAGTCGTCTCCCCGGCGCGTCCAGATAAAGTCCGTATAAAGTAGGTGTGCAGCGAGGGAAAAATGCATCCGAGAGGGGAAAAAATGCCGCTTTTACTCCCTCCTCCCTTTTCATCCCAGTGGTTTTCAGGCTGCCATGCTGCACGGTGGGTCCCTCCTGTAGGCGACTCCAACACCAACTGAACTAGAGGCTCGAGCAGCGCACTTCAAAGTAAGGAACCGACTGCCGGGTCCCGGAAGCTGCATAAAAAACAATTGCAGCTTAACGCCCCAGAAAAAAAATCCAAGCGCCGCTCTGATTCCACAAACACGCTACAGTCACTTAAAAACAGTGCATCCACGTTATAGGATGATTAAGAAGAAATTTATAAGACGCCTATCATGTTTTTTTAGGCTTTTTCCCAGATCCCGAAGTTGCCGCTACAATGTGAGGACCTTCTCAAAGACAAGCAATCTTGAGCCAACTCCCCGAGGCTTTGGAGCGTCAGGAGTCAGTGATCTGCCGCCCCAATAGCATTATCGCTACAATCCCTCTGTTGCTACATAAACTTTAAAAAGAAGACGCAGGGATAGCTTTTTTTTACGGCCCCACATAGTTTTTGAGATTAAGCCACAGGGTCCTGGGATACACAAAGCAAGCACCGACGTGTAGGCTATCATAAAAAGGCTAGTGGATTCAAATCCCTTTAAGACAATCATGCACAACAACAAAATAGAAGCTAGGCATTTTATACTTCAATGAAAGAAAAACATGCACGTTTTATCTACTACCATTATTACCTCTACCATCAATGGTTTTCAGACTGGTTCAGGCTCAGCTTGTTGTAAACAGGCTCTTTCTAATGGTATAGCCTTCTGTAGTTCAACTGATTTAGATTAATTTAGACCCAGTTTTTGTCTCTAAAGCATTTTTGCAGAAATCACCTTCATTTATCCACAGAACTGGGTTATATGTATTATTTTAATTAATTAAAATACTATTAATCCAAATATTTTTAGGCAATGTGAAAACCATTGCACTTGATGCTTTTAAAGATAAAAAAATCATGAAATAAAAAGCTTCTACTATTTAAAGATCTATACGATCTGTACAATTCTTTTTGTTGTGTTATCCCACGCCATACAGTAATAAAAAAGTGCTGCATTGAAATAAATCAAATCATATTTCTTTCATCACTCCACAGCTCCCACCAGTGGCAGAAATGGCACACTGACACCATGCACCCAAGATATAGATGCTTGCTCACTAAAGATAAGTTCCCTGAAGGCTGTTATTGTATCATTTTTGAACGACTGAAAACTGTATTAGTGCCTGCAGCTTTGAATACAACCATCTGCTTTGTGCATAGACTCTTAAGATGCAGAGTAAGACAACATTCAGAAGGCAAAGATAGTTGAGACATTGATTTGGGTTAGAAGAAGGCATGGGATGACATGCAAACCCCATTTGTTTCTTTATATGTTTATTGGACAGAGCTAATAGTGTTTGGATCAAGATGAGCTACCACAGGGGACGCCTTGTTTTAAAATGTCTGGCTCTAGTCCCACAAAAGAAGCATTCAAAAAGTTGAGAGACAGTAACCTTGATCAGAGTGAAAAACTTTCTCCCTTGATGCTTCTTTTGCCATCAATGTGAATAAAAGAGGCAATTGCTCTTGAAGAGGGCGTGATGACTCAGGGTTTAGTCATGATTCAAAGGCCACTTTTCATCTTCACATTCCCTGTAGTTGAAAAACACATCAAGGTTCTAGAATACTGATATCACACTGCACAATATGTACGGTACAGTACAGATCTTGTGCCAGAAACCTAAAAGCCTATTAAACATTTCTTCTCTAATAATAGTTACAGAAAAATATAGAATTGAATCACCAAGAATGAGCATGTCATTAAGATATATTCCTTATATTTGAAACTGCAAAACAAAAGCATCTATCAAGCCTTTTTGAAGTGTACAGTAATGGTTTAACAATAAATGCCTTTCAGAAACTCATAATCTATAAATTTAAAAGGACAAAAGCAATCATTTCAAAGCCAGCCTTTGTTAACTTTAGCACATCGAGCTAAACCTGACAGTCAACACGCTGGGATAAAAACCATCTCCATGGCGATGAGGATGACCCCCCCTTTGGCACCAGGGCCATTTGGACACTAAAGTCCAGGCCTCCGTCGTTCACTGGAGGTCCTATCCTGGCATGGGTCCTCACCGCTGCCCCTTTAGGAGGTGACCCTTTAAAGTCTGCTTGGCCTCAGCCCAGAGGTGTCCTTGGCTCCTGGCCCCATAAAAAGACCCTTAAAAGTGTCCTGCGGTGGGAGAGGCTATGGTTTGTAGTGTCTGTCTCCTTAAGCAGATAATATTACCAGGACAGGTCAATTTCAGCCCCACTACAAAGGGACTATAAATAGAGAGGTGTAGGTATAAATCACTCGCTAGCCCGCTGATTTTGTTAAGTTTACAGCTGCTTTTTAGCATCACAATACACAAGTCTAGTTAGTTTTAGAGCTAACTTATGGCAAATGTGATTAAAACTCCACAGTTCAGCAGTTATGAGTCCTGCTGAAGCTTTTACGATAGTGTTATATGGTGGGGGCAGTCGGGACAGTTGTAAGGGCTACTGGCCACCTCAGTTTGGTCGTAAACACCAGTGAAGTCCAGCCATTCAAATCTATAGCTGCTGCAGCTCTCAAGTACAGTGTTTTGACATTCATTTAGGCTCTCCACTAGAATCCTTTGAAGTACCTCATCCCTTTATCTCTAGCCAGGGCCAAGCATTTTTTGGGGAGGACAATGGAAAATGAAACCAAAAGGGAAGCTTATAGCAGTTATCAGTCAGGGCCATGAAGGGGGAAGCCAGCCGGCGCAGACAGAGAGAAAAGTCAAGATAAAGGCATGACAAGAGGGTTACTATTTCAAGTTTGTTTAGTGTGTACACAACCGGGGCAACAAGCCACTGCTGCAAGAGGAAGTTCTTCAAAATAGGTGACAACAGCGGGACAATGGCATCTGAAGGGAGCTGGTGGGGGTCAAAGCGCAACACAAAGACAGGGACTTAAGAGTGATAGAAGAAGAAGATGGCATGTGGCGAATAGAGAACAGAGAAGAAGAGCTGTTGTCAGCACAATCAAATGGTGCACGCCGAGCTGGAGAAGATACAGTTAAAGTGTGGAGTTAAGACAGGCTTTGAAGTCGGACATGGTGCATAATAGCCTTAAAAGTTAAGGAAGGGCAACAAGCAGCGGTTTGTTATGGGGCTGTTTGGAAAAAGGCTTTGAGTGGAGGAACAAAAAGTTCATTTTGAGGGTAATAAAAGTTAGTTTGAAGCACCAACTGGATCCAGAAGTGAGGGTTCTTGTTTATGGTAAAGCACAAATAGAAGTAGAGTATACATTTTCATTTGAAGATATTGACAGTGGGAGATATATGCAATTGAACCGAGGCAGTTGAAAGAGAAAATAATTAAAGATGAAATAGGTGTGGGATTGGCAGCCAAAGAAGGCAGAAAAGCAGAAGATAGAGGGGGGAGTTGTTGAAGGTTATTTATTGTTTTTTCCCTCGTTTTAATCCCATTTTGCGCTTGACTTTTAAGTCTACCAATGTATAGAAACAATGTCGGATGCACTGTCTAATCCCGTTTGGGCCATGAAGCTCACTCCACACTGACAGTAATGACTTTCATTTCCTCCACTGCCTGCGTCCCAGCACCACGCAGACACTTGGCGGACCGGATGCCCCTGTTCTGCCATGCTTGACAGGACAGCGATTCCACTCTTAACCTTAACCCTAGGCTCTTGCACTCATCCTTAATCCGCCTTTAACGTGGTCTTTCTACGGTGCACAGCTCACAGACTGGCTACAAGAGGATCTCCATTCAACTGATGTTATCTGTGGTCTTCCTGTTATTTCATTGGGATGTTGGCAGAACAAAATATTCAGTTTTGTGTGTTAGCGATGCGAAGTATGTACTGTATCTTGATCGTTATTTTATGAATAAATGCAGAAGATGACAAAACAAAGCAGGTGGGCTACAGTAGCAGACCCCAGTTGGTGCCACTTTATAGGTCTATCTGATAACATGTCCTGTCAATAACATAATGAGCAATACAAATGTAACCTATTGCAGCTGTTTTCACGGTTTCAATCTCACTTCTAAGCACCTTCACTTCTATCAGCTGCATATCCTTTTCATAGCTCCCTTTGAGTGACAGTGTGAGGAGGAGAGGAAAAAGTCACACTGCCATAAATACCAAGAAACACACAGACTAGATATAAGAGAAAAATGTTAGAAGACAATAAATAGTGAAGGTGAATGTGTTTGGGGGTGGTGTGTGAAACCGTGTTGGCGTTAAAAATGTTTATTTATGCAAGTGGCAGCCATTGCAGACCTCCCAGACAGAGAATCGAACTCTATAAAAAGCTGCGGCACAGTACTGACTTGTCAATCACTACTGACATACAGTCTATCCCACTCACCTGTCACCAGAGCTCGAAAAATAGTAGACATCATCAAAAATTGTAAAACCTTACATCACCCTGATAAGTGGATTATGGTGACCAGCAAAATGCATAGACACTATACACTCTCTGGCCACTTTATTAGGGAGACTTGTGCTTAATAATCTTCTACAGTTTCATGTATCAATCAACTCCTGACCTATGGCATCAAAAAGGAAACTTTGCCTACAATGCTGCCACTCACTGGATATTGAGACTTGTAAATGTAGAAATGTGCAAGGAGCCAACAACAAAAATGTCATTGTCATTTATTTTACCTTGTAACTTACTAGGTCGGAAGACACGGCTTTGAAGGCAGTAGAAAATACTGTATGTTCAAATTGCCTAAGTGCTATTTATATACTGTCTAAAAGCAATACATTTTATTTTTAAGCTGAGGGCACTTTGGAAATGTCTTTAGATCATTGTATGTAGAAATTTTTGAAATACTTTAAACAATCACGCTATGTAAACCTAATCCACGTTTTTGACTTGAGCAGATTTCTCTTGAACATTTGTGCATCACTAAACTTTTTGACACGACACATTGTGATGATGTGACTCATTAGCTACTTGACCTCATGAGCAAGCAAACAGGTCTACCTAATAATGTGGCCAATGATTTGCTGTAGACGTTAACTGGGCACAGAGACAGATGGCCTGAGACTTGGTTGAGACTGGCCTTCAGTGTTTGTCACACCACAGTCGGCTGTCTGATGTGGCGATAACCGGGAGGAAGCGCCGCCTTTGATCCTTAATGGGGCCATGTCGGCTTTGTGGAAATGACATTCATGCCTCGTATTTACACAAGCACAATTATGGAGGTTATTTTGGTGGTAGACAATCAATTAGAGTGAAACTATGTCAGGCTAATAACACAGATTAAAGGAGAGGTTATGGCCGCAGCCTGTTTGAGTGTAAATGAACAAACACAAAGCAAGCGGTATGATACCGTGTCCCTATGTAACACAGAGGGGACAGCAAATCCTGTTAGTTATAAAAGTAGAAATAATTTACCCAAAGCGACAGAAGAGAGCTGTAAAAAAAAGTGGTAGATCCAGCACAAATGCTCATTGCATTAGTTTCTACAAGTTTGTAACTAGTTTGGCTGCACAAACCTGGTCTTAACATGATTACATTTGTCTTGGATAAGCATAAAAATACAGAAAGATGTGAGCATCCTACAACCACTGAATAAAGTGTGGAACCTATTTGTCCTTCAAAAATGTATACAAGTGTACTTTCGAAACTCAGGGGTGGTCATGACTACATATGCCTACATAAACTGATGGAAATATACTAAATAACTGCATTTGTGCAAATTTATTTGCCTAACGTCTTCAAACTTGCCAAAAATGTTGCACATTGTTATTTCAAAGGCCACAAAGAATATGAATGCATTTGTAGCTAGAATGCCATGTTGTAGCAGTCCATTGCGCCCGGCGTCCAGAAACAACAGCTCCTACAAAGGCGCCGTGCTGAAAGCCTTAAATTCCTGTTTCTCAGATGTCGCTCTGACAGTCCTCTTCTCTTTCTGCTTCTTCTCATTCTCCCTGAGCCCGGGCAGCAGAATCAGCACATCAAATAAATACAGAGAAGGCTAGTGTTTCATTTCAAGGCGGCATAGCAGGTCACGGACAATGGGAATAGTACTGTGTGTGCACCAACTGTGGGTGTTAAAGCAAGCAATCCCAATGCAAATATGTGCAGGCAGCACTTTGAAATTCTATCTGATTTGGGAATTTAATAACGCCTCCAAACTGTTTTCCAGGAATCAAAATGTATTCTCTTAAAATCATCAGTATTCAACACTATGCATTCCTCACCTTCCAGAGACCGACACGAACAGCGCATAAGGATCATTAAAAAAGCCAGTGTCTAGTTTAGCAAATGTTATTGGCGTCATCTGCACTTTTGGAGATATCAGAGAAGACGCAGCGGTCATTTCTCAGATCTGAATGCCTGGATTTTGGTTTTAACTTGAAGCCGGTTGGTCAAAAACACTGGGCCCAAGAATTGTAGCATTTGGCAGACGGTTCAAACAATCAACTTGCAAACACTCTTTATCGAAACCAACCACAAACCACTCTTTAAAGTTCAAATAGGGGTAGTGTTTAATAGCAGCAGGGGAGATGGTGATTCAAGGTCTCGAACTTGCATGTTGTGGTCATAGAGAAACAAGGCCAGCAGCGTGACTTCCTCTAATTGATGGCTTAATTCTGCATGTGTTTGAAGGAGATGAAAAACGTGGCAACAGAAATGATGCAAAGTAGTTTATTTAATGAGGCTTGGTAGCAAAATGATATCAAACATGCTTTAAAACACTTCAAACGTGTAAAACACAAAGTAAAAACAGATAAATAAATATTTCATGTGTTTAAAACAGTAAAAGACAATGGGATGTAAAACTGACATGTAAGTAGCTGTAACAGTCAGAAATGCTCACGTTTCGCATTGTTCTTCATTTGTGCAGATGTAGTAATAGTGGGTCCCAGTGTTACCTGTAAAAGATATGGCCAGATTTAATCCAAATGTCTCTACATGTATAAACCAAATGTGCAAGAAAACAATGATGATCAGAAAAAGATCTTGTTCTGTGTATGTACAGAGATAATTACCTACTGCAACTGTAGTCATAGCGATTTTAATCTATTTGTATCAATAATTAGGTTACAAGGCGTACAAAGCAGGGTGAGTGAGGAGGCCTATCTCTCAAGCACAGACTACATTCATACTGCTTCAGAATGAAAAAAAAACAACATTGGACACTGCAGTGATAACAATCAAAATCTAATTTCCTATCTGTGCATAGAAAATTACACTGGATTGGATTGTTTTCAATTGATAAGATGAAGAAAATTAATTTGTCTGTTGCCTCAGTTTCAATTTGTTTTGGTTGTGATACAATATAAACAGTTGAATTTGCAAAACTGTACTTTTCTTATAGTGCTGCTTCTTAAATGTAAATTGTTCTAAAATGTAAAAAATAAATAAATCTAATAA
>JAVQKG010307795.1:0-11139 GCA_036025885.1 Hypseleotris bucephala
TAAAACATGTAAGATAATATATTTCATTCATGCCCATAGTTAAGACTGATTGTATTTGGAGCTGTATATGACCTTTGCTGTAAACTGAATGTGTTTATGAGAATCTTTTTAATGGAATAACAGTTTGTGTAATCATGTTTCAACCTGCAATTTGTCTCTCAGTTTGTAACTAATCATTTAATGTGCATTAGCGATGAGTTATTATTGTTCTAATTTTTTATGTGGGCAGATCATCAGTGCACATGACACTATTAAGTGTTTTGAATTCTGCATCTTCTCATTCCAAAGCATTTAACTGTTGCTGCATAGCCCGCACCATCTACTCCTATTCCTGCCTCATTTTCATATTAATGGATTAGAGCATGCTGCGTTTATCTGATAGCTGTGCGAACGACTGCATTTATCTTATGGCTGTCACATCCTTCCTCTCTGCTGTGCTTACCCTGATGGCATTAGGGTAGTTTTCAGAAGATGATCAAAAGAGCCATCCTCAGAGTCCGAGTGGCAGTCACTCAGTGGGCTTTGAAGTGTCCACACTTTGAAGTATGCCAGGAAAGAAATGATATGCTGGTCAAATGAAAGGGTCTGCACTGAATGTAATCACACACTGTCTCCCAGCACATCACAGAGGGAGTATTTAGCATGAGCTCTTTCAGTGGCGTGATGTAGCAGGGGCCATTTGTCTAAAGGATGTGGTACAACGGAAATACTCTAATAGGCTAATTACCTATCTATGGAGTTCTATTAAATCTGTTAGATATGCAGAACTCCCCGCTGTGGCCAGAGATGAACATGAATATGAAATCAACACATTTATTATTTACTAATTGAAAAGTTGTAAAGAAATCAACCATACAAAAGAGCGTACAGGTCATATGTTAAGATTAGATCAACTTTGAACCTGGGACAGAATTACATTTTATATGACATTTGATGAAAGCTATAAGCCTTGGTGAGACGGTGACTCAGTTGTAGAGCAGGTCATGTCAATAACTGGAAGGTTGGTGGTTCAGTTCCAACACAAACCAATCGCAAAAGGGCAAGACAGCAATCACTGTTTATTTACTACTAGCCACACCAGTCTTCTCCAGGTCAGCTGTAGAGGTATCTCACAACCAAAATGACTGTAGAATGAAAGTCTTTTGGATGTCTTAAAAAGTCGTTTAATTAATTTGTTTTGTGCTGTGTATTCTTTCCAGTCAATATAGTATTAATGCTTTCATGTCATTGTTTCATTTGAGTAGTATTGGCAAACAGGTGAAATTGCCTAAAAGTGACAAGGTTTAATTTGCTGGCCGTTCTCTCTTGAAGACAAACATTAAGGGAAGGACGTCTGGATTTTTGCACTGTAGATGGTTCTGCTGCAGCAGTCACTGAAGTTTGACAGAATGATAAATTGCCCTGACTGACTGTCAAGTTTTCTTTCCAGGCCTAAGTGTTTTGTGTTTGCATTTTTTCCTTCGTTTTTCTGCCCCTCTCGCCAACCAGCAGCTACTGCCAGCCAATAATAAACTTTGTGCACTCACTGAAGCGTGGCCATAAACAGTTTATGGAGACAATAATTTGCCTCAGTACGTCTGTGTACAGTCAATGCATATTCTGCAATTAGAGAGATGTAAAAATAAAAAATAAAAAAAAGCAAGGGAGCCGTTCTGGTGAGGGAGCAGCAGTGGTTTCAGCATATGTTTAGTGTGTGATGTTGAATGCTCCTTTTGTGGCTCTATAATTAGCCATGCATAAAAAGTCCTTATAGGATTTTGTGATGCTTGGTGCACGATAACAAAGTATTGTACTGGAGCACCCATTTAAATCTCCTTATCCATTTATCGACTGATGGGATCTGTACTGGGAGAGTGTTTCATGCTGCTCTCACCCTTATCAGCTGCTCCTGATGATTCTCCAAGTTACTGTTCAGCCATATTTCATGTTGGTGCTAAATTATTTCTGACTCTTTGTCTGTGCTCTCAGGATGGAGATGTCTACAAAGTCAACATCTGTCTACAAAATCCTGCGCGTTTAGGGGAATTTGTGAATCTTAGTTGCCTCTAGTGAGTGAATGTGAAAGAGCGAAATGTGGGGAGATAGCCTTTACTACAGTGTGTCTCCATCCAGTCTAATGACTGCATGCAAGGCAAAAATGCTTTGATAAGCTTTCTCCATTGTGAGAAGTGTGACCTTTGAAAAGGCTGACCAGAATACATATTTGATTGTCTTGTGATAGGACTCAGCTGGGGCACTATCTCTCACTCCTTCTAAGAAACTAGGTATTTTCTGTTAAGTGAACATATACACTCCATAAAAACCTCATTATCTAACATTTAATTTGTTTTAAGTTTGTAGAAGCAAACTTTGTTGACGGTAACTTAAATAAAACTTATTGCTTATGTTATGCAGACCTCCTGCCATACTGCATTGAAATGACATTTTTAGAGATGCTAAGCAAGGTGTTGCAAGGTATGCTTATAGTAATGTCTCTTTCTGCACTTCTTTTTAGTTGGCAATGCCCCCATTCTCAGTGTGGGAGCCGACTCTGGAGCATTATTTAAGTACAGTGGCAGATGAATGATAAAATCAGCTTTAGTGACATCTGTATTTTAGTTCCCCACAGCAGAACATCACTTCTCTTTTCGGCTGCTGAAGTGAAGAGTGTTGCTAATGAAAGAGGAGCTCAATGGGCGCACACACACACACACACACACACACACACACACACTTTTTTCAAGAGTCTTTCACATAATAAACAGATCTCTCCAAAACTCAAACCTGAAGAGTGCTACATAAGATCCCTGGGCTAACACAGAGGTCTTAGTACAGTGACATTTTACATTTCATTCATATTTCATTCATATTCAAATGAAAAATGAATTGAGAACTAGATGTACCATACATGCATTAATAAAATAACCCAGACAGTATTCACAGATAAAATGCTTTACCACAGTACTGTACGTCTGATTTGATTTTAGAGAAGTTTTCCAAGCAATCTGACAAAGCTAACATGTAACAAGTGTAAGATAGCCTCATAGTATGATGAATTTTATCAGTTCAGAAAGTACCACTGAGGTAATTTAGTGGGTCTTGCAGTTTCCAGTGTATGCAATCAGACATGACTCGAGGCTCCTTTGGCTGAGTTCCATTTGCTAGATTTTTAGCAGCTTAGATTGACAGCTATAGTGCAGGGTTTAGGGGTGAAATATCAAGGCCATGGTAAAACTCTTACTCCAGTTCGGGCCCACACCGTGAGAGGGGGCCAGAAGGCAATGTAACAGTGTGGGTTGTTCTCCATTTTGAGGAGTTAAAAGGATAAATTGATGTAAAAAATGCTGCTGTATGCTATAATGGATTCTTGAGCGATGTCTGCCCTATCTGTGTGTTGCAGGCCAGGAAGGGAGCGTACTCAGAGCTCCCGTACACAATGTGGGAAATTGCTTACTGCCACGGCACTTAGCCAGCTTTTGCACTGAATACCAAATTAACCTTGCCATGATTTCTTTAATTTGCTTGGATTGACATGTCCCTCAGGTGAGAAGGGCTTTTCACACAGTCTCAGCTTGTATTCAGACCTAACTCATGTGAGTTCCCATGCTCCTGCGTTGCCTTTAACAATTGTAAGGCTTGGATTACCAGCAACAAATCCTTGTACTCGTATAATATATTTCACTGAACATGATGACACCCTGTCTCCAGTATAATAACTTTAATGTTAAAAGTACTCTCTGTATAATTTGCTTCATATCAAAGGTGTGATTCTTGTTTAATGGCTGCTTTGACCTTTGTAAAGCTCCCTTCCCGCTGTAATCGATGGGAATAGCATTTGCAGCCTGCTCAGGCTACGAGATCCAGCAGCGAAAAAAAAATGGCCTTCATTTATCAGGAAGGACTAGTGTCTGATGTGATTTGTGAAATGGAAATGTGTCTTGTTCTTTTAGATTGGGCTTTCCTCATGCCATTGTTTGTTTCAGTGTCATGATGGTTTAGTGTTATATTGTCTCATAACTTTTATGCATTTTCATCTGACTCGCCCAAAATGACTGCGGTAGAAATATCCAATCTTATACTTCATACTGTCTAATGTTAGAATATTATTGGGAATATGGCTATACATTTGAGAAAACAAATGTATTTAATAATTTGCACAGATCTCAATGAATTCTGAAAAATGCTAAAGGCTAAAGCAAATAATTAGCAAAACACTCACATCAGAGAGGGAGCAAAAGGTGCATTCTGTTGCATTTATGACATTGCTAATAGTAAATAAAATAAGGAAAGATGACATAATGTACAGTTTTAGATGTGCAGCTAACTTTTCAACATTGGCATACACGATGGATTGTGTTCCCCGAATCTGAATGAAAGTTTGTGTGCTTTTCTGTGGAAACCATTACATTTGCTTCATTCATTTGGGGCTTTCAACTGTGCTTGATCTCACGGGTCACAACACTTTTGATTTTACTGCCCCAACAAAGTGCACACAATGGCTTTTCACATACTGCGTACCATAACATCCAATTATACTGGGATTGTATGCAGTTGTATAGGTCAACCATGTTACGCAAGTCCTTAGAGTGTAGAGGGATACAAGGTCACGAGGAGGGAAAAAACAAAGTTTGTTTAAGCATTCAGGAGAGACTTAATAAAGCAGAGTTACTAAAACGACACAACCTTTCCACATCCCCTTTATGAACTGGATTATTGATTTTTGCATGCACACTATGTTGCACTGTATATCCATTACTAATTTATCTGCAATATGGTTTAATAGGCCTATGGGACATGCTTAGATGTGCTTTGTCCTAACTTTTACTTTTATAGTGGAGTCCCAGCCATTGATAATGTAATTAATTCAATTCACCTAGCTTTACAGTGTGTATGGTGAATTTCAATGTGTGCAGTATATAACGTTCAGCATCTAAAATGCATTCAAAGCAGTGGTGTGTCTCTTGCACCAAAGCAAAATTAGAAGCCCACTGTATCTTAGCATGAGACCTACTTACTCAGTCAAACAGATAATGTCCCATCTCATTGCATCTGCCAATAGCTTTCATCTTGGGAGCCAGGTATTCAGCATTGCAAATACTTTTAGAAAATAATTCACTGCCATTTGTTTACTTATATGAAACAAAAGTGGCTCTACAGTATACACTTTCATATTATTTATCCAGTAGATAATAAACTTAAATGTGTGTGTGTGCCTGCAGACATCCATCTTGCTCTGTCACATTGTGTGCTGTATCACTCCTACACTTCTCCGGTTATGTAAAAATACTGTGTGCTTCCAATAAAGACACTTTTTTTCATAGGTGAAATTCCCAGAGATGTATCCTATCTCCAGAATAGATGTTTTTGTAGCATTTCTCTCCCTTTGTGCTCTTGTTATATTAAACTGTCTTGTTTTTTCACACACTAGCTTGTATGCATCACTTTCCCCCATCTTTTGCTCCTGTTTATGTAACCCTTTCTATCTTTGCCAGGGCTCTTAGACTCCCTTTGTTTCATCCATAACAATGTTAGAAGAGACAGCAAAGCTCATTATGGACCTAGCCTTCAGATAAAAGTTACTTAATAGTAGTCAGTAGATGAAACGCAGTCACCATTGCTGAATTGAAAAGTGGTCTTACTCAAGCGTTTTGCACCCTAACCACAAAACAGGCAAAGATTTTAGAAATATGTCTAGATTTGAGCTTTTCTGCTAACTGATGCTGACTCAGTGTGTGTTCTCTGTGGATTTCAGGCTAAATTTGAGCTCAGTTTTGTCTGATAGTGTGCCATGTTGGATGATAATCTCTAACCTCCTTTCTGCTTCCATATCTACCACGCTGTGTTTTGTTTTTCATTCAATGCTGAGTTGCAGTGTGCTGCAATGAATCCTGGTCAGGGATAATTTGCATGCTCCATACTGCTCGTTAAGACCGCATAAATAGACCAACCATACGTCACAGGTAGTTGTGTGTCTGCGCAAAATATGAGCCATGAAAAAGATTCTATTCAAGGTGGTAATTACGAGCAAGTTTTTATGATGATAATTAACTCTCAACAACTGTATAGGCTAATTGAATGTACACCACTGAAATAACAAATCAGGAACATACTGAAGGATGGTTAAATTGTACTGAAAAATAAACAGTACATTGCTTGAAACTCTGCTGTGAATTACTGTTTTGTTTCTGTAATGTTTATCTACAGTGTAGCTGCAAAAGTGACTCTCAGATGGTGATGAAAATTTCTGAATGAGTCAGAACGTATTTATAAACAATAAACGACGGGATAATTAGTGGTAATTTGGTTGATCTGTTGCATGATAGGTTTAACATAGCACTCTTCTCGGTGGGTGACACTATCATGATAATATTGACTGTTTCTCAAAGGCCTTTCAGAAGAAAACTTATGCTGCCATGTATACTATCATTACTGTGTTATTGTGAATCCTACAAACATTAGTTAGTACACTTTACATTTGAAAGTAACGCCTAACTCTTCTGCTGAATGAGTGGGTTGTACATATATGCCGTTTCTCCTACTTTTTTTGAGTCCACCTCTGCCAAGTAATAAGGAAGTCATGGTGCTCGCTGCTACTGCCTGTTGGCACTGTTAGCTCGCTATAAAGCCCTGACATGTGCATTGAGCCATTCAATTTGTCTATCTTCCAGAAAGTAGCTCAAACTTCACAGTGGGGGGGCTTAGTAAATGATGAGTGGAGGCACACTATTATTTCATTTCCTGCCCCGGCGTTACAATAAATGAATTGAAGCACTGCTGATCTTCCTCCCCTAAGGATGGTAATCACCTCTTCCACAAAAAAACAAATCACATTGCATCTTTGTGTCAAGGCGTAACATAAAAGCTTTATAGGATTAAAATGGGTTTTCCACTCTGTGTGAATAGGTTCGGAAATCCCATGGCTTCCTTTTCTATATGTAACTATTCTGAAAGTTGCTGTACGCTAAGTATTCTTCTAAGACGGATTGTAAATGCTTTGCCTGTATTTTTGTATTTTCAGCACGGAAGCATGACAGTGGCGAATATCTTAACATCACCACTATCACAAGGGACCAGGCTGGGGACTACGAATGCAGCGCTTTGAACGACATCGCTTCTCCCGACACCAAAACAGTAAAAGTCATAGTCAACTGTAAGTACATCTCATTTTCTTTCTTTTACTCTTTTATCTTTTACTGTTTTTTCAGTTTTATGCTAGCCCTGGCCATTACATAAAAAGTCCCTGTCTGTGGAACCAAACTGTCTTTTTTTAAGCTTTCTGAATGTATTTTGTTCACCTCTAGATTAGCATTTCATATTTTATTAATTAAAAAACAAAATGTTTATTGGTGAGAATAATTTTTGGTTAGATGTTCTCAGATTTAATGCATTCCCCTTTATTAAAGTTTGCCCCCTGCTGGCCACATTGACTTCACAACTACAGCCATACAAACAATGAAAAGTCATAGCAAGGTCTGGTCTATTGAGCTAGCTATACAGAAAGATGTGTGTTTTTAGCTCATGAGAGGACCAGGACCACAGTATATACAATTACAGAATGCAATTAAATACAACTCTATTTATAATGAGGAACCAACATTATAACATTGCAAAAAAATCTTATAAAAGTCAGTTTTGCATAATAGGGTCCCTTTAATGGAAGTTTGAAAGAGCCGAGTTTGAAGTTTCTTAATATTTAATGTGAGAATTCCCTTTTTGTCCATGCATGTAGGTGATTAATTCACAGCAAGGAAAGGTCCGACTGTTCTAAGCTCTATTCCATTATGCAGGTAATGAGTCTTTCAAAAGTGTGAGCAGACAGTAATGGGGAGCCAAGGCATTAATGAATGATATGGGCCTGTCGTTGTGGTCACATGGAAACAGGAACAGCGCATGACAATTATCCCCATTCCTCCTCATTTTAAAAGTGCTTTTTCTTTTTACATTTAGTATTATTCATCTGGAGTTCTGCATAGTCTGTACTAAATCTTACTTTTGGCATCACTCCGGCAGCCCCTAAAGAGAGTGATAAGTTCAAGTAAAAAGCTCCTCCTGGCCCACTTAGAATATAGCCATATCCTGGAAGCTAATCATGCAAGTTTTCGGATTCAAATTTAAAGTAGGGAGTCATTTTTATTTCATATGCAGCTTTTGACCATTTAAATTGTCTCTTGGAATAATTTGGGTTCAGTAATGGTTGCACTCCATTTCCACCACTTTGTTTTAGTCTTTTTCTTCCCTCGTAGAGCCAGTCTTGTGGGCATTTCCTATGGTACTAATGAGCAGAAGGCTGAATGGGATTTTTCAGCAGGGCTATTTATAGTTCTATTGAGGCACAGGTTCAAGGATAAAAGTGCTCTACCAACTGGCAGACTTTATTCCACAACAATGGAGATTCATAGTGATTGATAAGGCGTTATAGTTGGAAGTCACATTTTTGAAAGTGGGACAGTGCGGGTATGGGCGCTGGTATACCCACAGTGAATAAAATGATTACAAAGCCATAAGACAATGTCAGCAGCGGTCAGGCACTGGAGTCTTTCTTTGGCTGCAGTAGTGGACCCTGCTTACCCTCTGTCCACAGTTATCTGACGCAGACAGAAGCGCCAAGCCATTATTTTATAGTCCAGCTAATCCTTTTTTTATTATTGTCTGCTATCAAAGTGCTTTAGCATTAGGAAAATTGGTTTCACATTTGCTACATACAGTAATTTGTTCTTATAAAAAATATGAATGAATTGTTTCCTTATTACATCCGGTGATACAAGTACATAGGCCTTGTGTGCCCCGACAATACATTTAGGCTGTTAATGGTTTTAATAGAAATAGTCAGAAAATGACTCAGCACAGGAACCGTAATTCCAAGCATTTCAAGCTTTCAAAAACAACAGATATATTCGCAAAGATTTGTAAAACATAAAACATTATTAATACAATTTAAAAAGGGTATACAATGATTTAGATATTTTGAATAATACAACTTCACTACATTTATGTAAGCTCACGATGTCACCTTCTTGTTATACTGTATGTGATACTGTGGAGGATTTCCAGTACAACCCACACATAGACACACATTTGTAGGCCATGCTCCTTTATATCCATTCACCTTACACATTTTGTACTTTAGGTAAAACATTAGCAGAAAGATGTAGATTACAAAACAAAGCAGACATGGTTGGATTTCAGCATGTTTTGTTTTCAATCAAATCTTAATATTAATGTTATCATACTATCTCTGCATGTGCTACCTACTCATGCATTACTATTCACTGTCATTCATGCTGGAACCTAGAGATAAAGCCATAATGTCATATACAGTATAAGACAAACGAGGCAAACTATTGTCTGTGGTAATTGACTTTACTTTTGTTATGCATCCTCTTCAGTAAATCCGTTTTGGACATAGTGTCAGCCCACCAGCTAAGTAGCTAATCAGTGTGCCATAGCAGAAATGGGCTGCAGCCTAATTTGATCTTAACTGGAGCAAAGTTATAGAATCATACAATGTTATAATTATTAAGCTAAGATACAACAAAAGACACAATTTTCTATCACTGAAAATTATGCCAAACCCCTCTCATGATTTATAGCTTGAAAGACCTATTAGTCAAATTCATTTTAGGTAAGTAATTAGTTAGAGCTAATGTAGCTGAAGAGACAGCTTGTGTCCACAAGGTGTAAATCTCTGCGCCGCAGCACTTTAGTCACCAAATATTGGCTGATTTACGACAGTCTGTTTGAGCTATTGCCACAAAGTAACTGACTTTTCTGGCCTCACAAGTCCATACACATGAGCACGGCCATGTTTTATGAGCTGTTTAGCATTCTAAATGGTGCCCGGCTATGAGAGCTGCATAAACAAAACTGCTGCTGACATTAGTGCAGTATAAAGGGTACCATAGTTGTTAGCACCTCAAAAGTGACAACAAGGACCTAACTACCTCTAATTTGACCATATGTTGTTTAGCCAAATCACCTATCACACGTCAAATCTGCCTGCATGACTTATTATTAGCTTCTTCTCAAAGGGTCTGAACAAATAAGTCAAAATTTGTAGTCAGACTGCTCCAGAAGGCACAGGCTTATCCAGATGGTAGCCACTCTTCACTGCTCCCTCCTCTTCCTCGCCGCACCACTGGCCTCGGTCTGGGGCAGAAAAAGACCAACCCCTAATCTCCTGTATCATTCATGCTCCACTGTCACACATCTGCGTACCCTGCATGCCATGTTATGAATTAAGATCAAGGAGTTATCTGTCACTGAAAGATATAAGAATAATATTTAACACAGTGCGCTTTGTGATCATGTAATTAAGGAGACATATTTAATCATATGAAGAATAATGAAAAAAAGTAAACCTTGACATTCCATTTGACTGTACAAAAAAGTCCATAAAATGCAAAAGTTGCAATCTCACAAAAGGCATTGGATGTCACATTATACACTTTGTTGCAGCGCATATTGATCATTGAATTAGGTAATGCAAATAATCCATCTTGCCCACAATATTTTCCATTTTATCTTTATAATACGTCAACTTAGTCACCAGTGACACTGACATTTGCGGGTTAACTCTCTAATTAAATACATGTCCAAACTATTTCTCTCTGCTACCAATACAATTGGCTTTTTTACAGCTATGAGTACAGTTGACCTCTGGGCTAATTGCAGATTAAGGCCTCTAATTAAAATAAGCAAACCAAAGTAATGAAAACAAAATTAAGCCTTAGCACGTTTGCAGTTTTATTAACAGCAGACCTCCTCGAACACTAAGCCTGCCATTTGGCTTTATATGATAGGATGAGTCATTTTAATACAAAGCCACTTCCATTGTTAAGTCCATGATATGCAACCTAGTACATTTATCCCAAGGCTCCAAAGTCTTGACTGATATATTGGAAATGTGTTCTTATCACAGTTGTGGGAAAGAATAATTATCAATAATTTTTTACAAATCAAATCCATTTTTTCAGTCACATAAAAAAGGTTTTGGCAAAATAATAATAAGAACATAAAAAAGATTGTGAATGATTGAGGCCTCAAATCAATCTTGGATTGTGTTTTTTTTGTCCTCGATTGGTCTAGTCAAATCAAATTTTAAGCAAGAAAAACAAGAATATTTGTAGTATTATATACTACCATAATATTTAAATAAATTTG
>JAVQKG010307828.1:0-13907 GCA_036025885.1 Hypseleotris bucephala
CTGGTAACTAATTACTTTTATAGGAAAGTAACTCAGTTACTAACTCAGTTACTTTTTTGGGTGAAGTAACTAGTAACTATAACTAATTACTTTTTCAAAGTAACGTGCCCAACACTGGCCAACAGTACCTTCCGTTCATGGTTTAATAAGTTATTTTGCAGTGTAGTCAAGGGTTAGGTTGTATGACATTACATGCTATGCACTGCTAACAGATGGCTGTAATCGTTCAGTTCATAAACAGTAATGATCCAATAGCCTATGTGATTTTGAGAACTATTATGTCAGATAGGGTAATACCTACTTAACTGCTATGTTACATGTTTTTCACTGCAGTTTTCAAGATTTGCAGCAGCCAATTTGATAAATAATATAATCCAGTGTAATACTACAATCCAAATAAAAGTTCTATCACAGGTTTTCCTGTGCCTCAAACAAAAAATGCTTAAATTTGCATCAGTGTTGTGAGGGATAGGCCTAAATGAGTTCTAGGCAGAGCTTATTTTGAGTAGGGGAGACCGGGTATGGTTGTAACATGGGCTGAGTTGTAACACATGCATTTTTAGTATATAGGAGAAAGCAATATTCCTGTCTTCAACAGGGTATGTGACGGACAAAATTAAACATATTGTAAAACGCAATTGGGATATTCATCGGAGTGACCTCGCCCTTTCCTCTGTTTTTTCTGAGACTCCACTATTTGCTGTAAGAAGAGCCCCCACCCTGAAGGCCCAATTGGTTAAAAACTACTTGCCTACTTCAAAATCTAAACCGTTCTTTCCTCAACCAGTGGGCACGTTTCAGTGTGGCTCTTGCAATCATTGCCACCACATAAACAGAGCAACATCTTTTAAAGACTCTTCTAAACAAAAGACTTTTCACTAGGGCTGAAACAATTAATCAGATTAATCGGGTTAATCGTGATTACTCGATTACTTAAATAATTGTCAACAAGTTTAGTAATTGAATAATCGTTAACTAGAGTGTACAGACACTAAAACATGACATTTGCTGACAGAACAACCCGCACAGAGCAGTGGTTAGGCCAAAACTGTACAAAATATATATACATTTTGCATTAAAGATTAAAAACCTTCTTTTTCTGTTAATATGCTCTATCCAGAAGTCCTCTGGTGGCATAGTTTTACCTTTATCTGGTTCAAGTTATGGAAAAAATCTCATATTCACGCACTTTTCGCTATTAACCAATTAACCGATTAACCGATTAATCCTAAAAATAATCGACAGATTAATCGATTATCAAAATAATCGTTAGCTGCAGCCCTAATTTTAGCAAAGTTACAGACTACAGCTTTAATAAAATCGTTCACCCCTACTCTCTCATCTATCCCAGGTGAGTTGTTGCCGTCCGGTGACAGCAGAGAGGTTGAGATCCGCGGGTGTTCAATTTGGGCTGTGGAGCTGATAAAGGAGCACGTCTGTAAACTGGTCCAGGATCGAGACAAACATCCGAGTGACGTTACCTCCGTCATCATCGACTTCTACCTCTGGCCCTACGCCAAGCAGCACCACGCAGAAATGGCCCACATTCCCATACACCACACACGCTGTATTTACTACTAACATGGATCTGGCTTAGTACTGCACTGCTTCAGGCTTTGGCAGCAGCGCCTAAACCTGGGACAAAGCCAGGCCAGATGGTTTAAAGTAAAGAGGTACAAAGAGGAGGCAGATCACTTCCTGTTTTGTATAAATTATGAAATGAATATGGGACTTAAAGGTGAGGGGAAATGGATTATAATTGACTATCTGACCCTGTTCTGTGATGTAAGGTAGGTTGGCTGAAGTCTGTAGAGGCCAGGGGAGGGACCAAAGTAAAACTACTCGAGTACTATTGGTCAAAGTTGTAACCCACAAAGTCTGATCTGATGTTGCTGTGGAGACCAGGGAGGGACTAAAGTAAAACAATAATTGTGCCAGATTACCTACTTACTACATAGAACAAGGTCAGATAAAACATTTTTAATTATTTTAGGGCAGGGGTTCACAAAGTGGGGTTTGGGACCACAGGGGGCCACAAGATGATTTTCAGAAAGAATTATTTGTTGATTTTTAATAAATTGCATGACAGTCCAAACTATAGGACATTTTTAAAACATCTGGGGCTTTCTTGCCATTATTTTGGGTGTCAAAGTTTAGGAACCTCTGTTTTAGGGTACGTACAGACTACACTACAATAGAACAATACAATGTTTTCTACCTGGTGGTCATTTATAATAATAATTGTTCAACCTCAAAATAACAGGTCTGCATAATTTGGGCATCTTTCAAGAACTTGCAAGAACTTATTTAGCCACAACACACATTGACTCCGAAGACAATTAATTGAAGTAAAAAAGAGTTGCATCGTTGTCCTTTAAAGACAACTTCCAATTTTGACAGTATGATGACAAGTAAAATAAAATGTTGAAATTGAGGCATTGTATTCATTTTTCTTTATAGAGACCATTTAATGCCACATTGCTTGACTTGAAGGTTTTTGTTTACTAAATGATATAACATACAGGGCAGTCATTTGTATAGGCCTAAATGGAGCCAACTGCTTTTAATAGCCTTTTTTTTACATGATAGTGCCTTCTTCCACACTTAAGCATGTACCAACACAAAACACACCACAGAAGACAAACACTTGCAAGCTTGAAAATGTGACCATCAATCAAATAAACCACAAAAAATGAAACCCATTTTTCAAGCTACCAAAAAAACAAGCGGAAAAGGCAACTATAATTCTAACCCCAAATCTCATCCCATGCAATTTTATTTTGGGGGACCCCTACAATATCATTTAGTATTAGTCAATAGAGGGCGCTGTATGTTTACCTGGGGTTACCTTTTTAAGCCCCGCCCTCGTGTCGGTGATGTTTACGGAAGTGCTGCTGCCGTTACCTTGGCAACAGAGTAAAAGACAACAAACGTGAGACGCGGACCAAAGTTTGACAACAGCAACCGAGCGACCAAAACAAAGCAATATAACTTTAAAATCTCGTGTAATTTAGTCTTATTACATGGAGAAAGGAAGGGGAATCCGCAGAAAATTTTGCTAAAACGAACTTTTAATTGTGGATTAATTTGTTTGTGTATTTTTAATGTAATGGCCGAAGTGTGCGTGCGAGTAGCGGCCCGTATCCGCCCGCTGCTGCCCAAAGAGGTGCTGCAGAAACATGGCGTGTGTGTGCGGATGGTACCGGAGTCCGCGCAGGTGATGTTGGGCTCGGACAGGCTCTTCTCCTTCGACCACGCTTTCGGGCCCGCGTCCACCCAGGATGAGGTGTACGAGGCCTGTGTGCTGCCCCTGGTCAAGCCCTTTCTCCGGGGGTACAATGCCACGGTCTTCTGCTACGGTCAGACGGGCTCGGGCAAGACTTTTACACTGGGAGGAGGGAGTCTAGGTAAGTGATGGAAATAGGGCTTAAGACCATGGATATATTAAAAGACTTTGGACTTTGACCTCTATTGATTGATTTGTTATCTTGTGCAACCATGCTTTCAAACTTCCAATTATCCATTAACACTCTCATTTAAAACATAGCCTACTAAAACATATTGACAAGCAAAAATACAAGTACAAAACCTTCCTGACATTATTGTCAGCTAACCACCACAAAAAAAAAATGGAATGGGTGGTAACTTTTGAAGAACTTGCACAGTGAGCAAAATGTCAAGCCCTGGATGTAGACAACAATGGAGTTTTATGGACACTAGTACACAATCAGGGTGGACTACAACAACAGCAGAGATGTGACAGAGTATATTAAAAGGAGGGGTTTATTGTCCTAATTGTTTTGAAATGAAAAGAAAAGGCAAAGGTCAGAACTGAGGGAAGTTCACTATTTTTATGTGGTTATTTGGAGTTCACGATAGGGGTGTTTTCTTCAAGAGCAATAGCAAATCATCTGCCTTCATCCCCCATTATAACCTGCTGCATACTAAAGTAACAATAAAATGGTGCTACTTCACAATAATATTAAATGTAGAAGTGCAAATTAGACATCTATATTTACAGTATATAGCCGCAGCAATATGCTATAGATAAAAACAATAGAAAATACAAATGCAGTAGTTTATTTCTATCAAGACAATTATGTAGTATTAAATCTTTCTGTCTTCTTCCAGCGGAGGAGGGGGGTATCATACACAGAGTGGCCCATGATGTGTTCTTTTTGCTGGATCAGAAGTCCCAGAGCGGTGAGGTCTCACGGTCCTCAGTGACAGTGTCTTACATAGAGCTGTACTGTGAGGATCTCCGGGACCTGCTGGAGCTACAGACTGTACACAAGGAGATGCATATCAGGGAGGACGAGAGGGGAAACACAGGTAAAACATACAAGAAAAATACTGATGAAAATTGTTTAAACCCATGTCCAGATGACTGATTTTAACTTTCTTTAACTTTGATTTGACTTCCTGGATGAATGAAATGAACCGTGACAGAAATAATGTTTAATGTAGGTTTATATTGGGATAGGCAATGTGTGATATTACAGTTTTATTAGGCCAATATGACAGTTTCGAAATTGGGAAGAAGAATGGGGAGTGACATTAGGCAAACTGTTGTGAGCTGGATTCAAACTCACGATGCTGAGACTGTAGGTTCTGAATATGTGCCACACAGTTGTCGCCCTTTTGTCCTTGTTAGACTGTAACAAAACACCTTAAGCTTAAGAAAAGCTGACTGTAAAATCTATGCAAACTTAAAATCAACCTAAAAAGCACTGCTGTTACCTTGAATATAATCAAATACATGTTATCAAGTACCAGTTGATAGAGAGTGAATGCAACTAATCGACTAAAAAAATTTCAGTTGACTAATAAGACCTCACTGACCAAATAGTTGACTAAGTCACTAAAGGTTGTCAGTCATCGTTTTCAATAATATTTGTGTGTGTTTCCAGTGGTAGTGGGGGCCAATGAGGTGACCGTCTCCTCGGCAGAAGAGCTCTTCAGTGTCATAGAGACCGGCAATGCCCTGCGGCACACGGGCACCACCGCCATGAACGACAAATCCAGTCGCTCCCACGCCATCCTCACGCTCCACCTCCATCAGTGTATCCAAGACAACAACAAAAAGTCCATCCGCGTTTCGAAACTCTGCCTGGTCGACCTCGCCGGATCTGAACGTCCATGCAAAACTGGAAATTCGGGAACCCGCCTCAAAGAATCAGCTCATATCAACACTGGCTTACTAGCACTTGGGAATGTTATCAGGGCGCTTTCCGATTCTAGCCGTGGCGCACATATTCCGTACCGGGACGCCAAAATCACACGCCTTCTCCGGGACTCTCTGGGAGGGACAGCCCACACATTGATGGTGGCGTGTGTGAGTCCATCAAGCCAAAACGTAGCAGAGACAGTCAGTGTATTGCAGTTTGCGGCTAAGGCACGTCATATCCGCAATCGCCCGGGTACAGTGCAGACAGAGGTGAAACCGGGTACAATGACATGGGACCCGGGACAAGCACGGGCCGGGGAACTTGAATTTGAGGTGCAGACATTAAGAGAGCTTTTGAGAGAAAAACAAAAAGAGTTGCAAAAGATACAGGGCAAGGCAGTAGAAGAAAGTGACGAGGATATTTTCAAACAAGAAAGTCACAAAAGTAAAGTTTGCCAAGACTTCTATGACTTGATTTGGGAGGCAGCAGCACTACTAGAACATGTTTCGCCAACAATTCATGATGATGATTTAAAGCAGAAGTTGGATCAGTGGCAAGAAAGACTGGAAATTGTTGACAAAACGCGTCAAAATGGTGAAGGAGACTGCTTAGAAAAACAGAGAGACCATCCACATAATGTTGAAGTGTTAAGGCTTGAACAAGAACTACTACAATGCAAGGTATAACTTTGAATTATGGCTAGTTCAGGGGTCTGCAACCAGTGGTTTTCTTCAACTCTTTTTGCTCTTATTATGTGTGGCCATTAGTCAATTAATAAACCAAACTACAATTAAACAAGCAGGATGTCATTTGGTCTAAACTGTGAGTAAATCTGGTATATATACCTAGTCTAAACAAGGTCAACACTGGGACCGTACCAGGTCTAAACAAAGTCTGAAGCAAATGTTACCACGACTAAGCAAGCTCAAAATGAAACCTCAACCAGAGTTGAAGAACTGCACATCTTTGGCAAATAATGTCTCTTTCAGTCCAAAAGGTTGCAAACCCCTGGGCTGCATGTCCCTTCTGTGTTTACTGTGGGCTCTCTCCAGCTTTCTCCTACTATCCAAAGACATTGCATTTACCATCCTATTTACATATGCATTCACACATACCTACTGTCATAGCTATAAAAAACAGTAACCACATTGCCACAATCAAGCCCACAATATTGCTTTTCTGACAGTACAATAATCTATTATTTCTATTTCAGGAAGCTCTGGCCATAGATGAAGAGATATTGCAGCAAAAGGAAGAAGAATTAAAACTGTTGAAACAAAAAATAGAGAAACTTAACCAGGACTGCACAGTTCACACCCAAGCACTACGAGAAGAACAGGAACGCAATCATATCAAGGTAAATTTGACTAAAAACCACAGGATATTTTGGGCCTTTTTTTCACTAATTGGTCTCTGTGTTTTTTTTAGACCGAACAGCTCGTAAACCAGCAGATTCTGATTGAGAGACTTCGAGGTAACACATTTAAGTCTGCAGTTTTTGGGACAAGAGAAAGCAGTGCCTCTGGGAGCTCTGAGCATAGAGCCCACAGTGTGCCCCTGCCCAGACAGAGCTGTGCACACAGGCCTGTCAGGAAGGTAACCGTCTATCACATTTCTTCTTTCAATTTAATGTTAAATGTAAATTTTGTATAGCCCTATATAACAACAACCTTGGCTTGGAGGGCTTTTCAGACAGAGTAAGCAAGAAATAAAGAAAACCAACAGACAAACAATTGACGCACAGACAAAAGGACTGTCCCAGGACATGCCGTGTCCTTAGACCCACAAATAGAAAATGGGCAAAAAATAGGGATGCACCATTTTATATTTCAATCACTGGAATAGATAAATTGCTTTTACTGTCATTGTACAAATACAACTAAATGAAAATATTCACAATTTTGACTGAAATATGGAGCGGCCTTTACAGATGGCTGATGTTAACCTCTTGTGCTGCTAATATTTGGGTTTTTAAAACAGCCAGAGAAAGAAATATGTCTATGTGTTATATATGTTATATGTCTATAAATACATTTAAAGTTATTTCTATGATGCTTCAATAGTTTAAAAAAACACAACCTACTAAAACATCTTTACAAAATATCGGTTTTGGAATTAATATCGGCCAAATTGGCAATTAAAATATAGATATATCCTTATTGGACAAGAAATTGCATATCGGTGCATCCCTAGATAAAAACTTAGGGAAAACCAAGTGATGAAATGATCCATCTCCAGGACAGAGGGTATATATATGTGCCCAGATCGGTGTATCTACAGTATAAGTTGCATCTAGCACACATCGTTCTATGTTTACTTTATAGATCCACTCCAGTCCTCCGGTCTACTCTCTGGAGAGGGTCATGGCGGCCTTTAAGATGAGAGGACAACTCCTGCTGGCAGAGATGGAGGAGAAGGAGGAAGTGTACTGTCCTTTGGTGAAAAAACAAGAACAGAGTCAAGATATAAGACAAGAAGCAGAAGGGGAGGAGGGAGACACGTTTTTGGGTAGAATGGGATTTAGGTAAGAGGGGTACATGGTGGAAGAATGATTAGTACCCCGAAATCTATCAACATTTATTTATATGTCTTTCTTTTAGGCGTTCATTAAATCAAACATGGACAAACAGACGTAAAAAGCAGACAGAGAAGAGCGCAGGACTGGACAAAGCGTCTAATGGGATTGAAGTTATTCAGCTGTGTCCGGGTAAGTAATGTGTTTTGTAATATAAAGACCTTTTCTCAACCAGATGAGAGAAAATGTGTGCTTCTAAATGTCCTAAAAATAAGTTTGCTGCTTAGACATTGCTGCTTAGCTTAGGATCGTGGAAGGCAGTTATCAATCATTTTTTTTGTTATGTTGATGTATTTTGATGTATTTTTTTTTAGATTGGCAGCAGGATCAAAACACACAGCCACATCAGCCGAACAAAATACAAGTGAGGTCCAGTGTAACTCAGAGAAGAATCCAGGAACTGTCCGTCAACATGAGAATGAAGGAGGAGCTTATTAAAGAGCTGGAAAAAACAGGTACTTTTTCATATTTATTTTTTTGGCCATACCAGTGATAGCTTGTGATACAGATAGAGTGACATTTAATAGATAGAATCAATTTTAAAACGCCTTATCTGACCCTCTTCTATATTGTAAAGTAATTTATCATAATTATTAGTCCCTCCCCTGCCTTCAACAGCAACATCAGATCAGGTTGGCACTTTGACCAATAGCTGTTGAGTTTTACTTTAGTCCCTCCCCTGGCCTCTACAGACAACCTACTTTATACCATATAACAGGGTCCGATAGTCAATCTTAAACATTATTTCTTTTTTGTTTTCATCTTTTTATTTATATAGGAAACATACAGACTTCACCTTTTATGCACTTGAATCAGGCGTACCTAATCATGTACCTTCTGAGACTATATTTGAGTACTGTTTCATAGCTTTTTCAGATTTATTACATTTTTCGTTACGTCTGACAGATAAATTGTCTCGAGTGATGGACAGACGTGTGAGTGGAGGTGGAGACGGAGAGGAGGGAGTGATTGTCAGGATCTCACAGCAGAGTCAACAGGTTCGAACCCAACTGTACCACAGTCTACAACACATGAGACGAGAGAGGACAGCGCTTCAGACCAGCTACACAGAGGAGAGAGAGATACATCGAAACAATCTTCATAAACAACAGCAGGTAGGTTCAATAATGCAATACTTAGATAAGACACTGTGAGGACTATAAAATCTTTACTTTGGCTTATTTTCAACTGAGGGTGTGTGATAAGGGGAAAAAGTTGAATAGAGATGTTATGACAATATTTGACTCAAGTAAGATTGCTGAATCATGATATATTATTTATTATTATTATTATTATTTACTAATTTTTACTGCAGTTATACCAGTGTTCATATGAATAAAAATGGAAAATGAATAGGATTACATGTTGTGTGAGAAACTGGATGTACATTGGTTTTATGAAGACATTGATCAGTAGTCTTCTGTATAAGACAACTAAAATCATGATAATCGACAACTTTTACTTCCAAGTCACTTAAGACATTAAAAGGTGGAATGAATAGTGTCTCTAAAATCCTCTTGGTGAATAAATGTTAAGTCTAGTCTAGTCTCGTTCTACTCTTGTTAAACTGATTTTTTAATAATTACATTGAACCAATTTTCTTTTTAAATAATTTTCTTTTTAAGTAATTGCTGATCATGTTCTTCATTTTGTAGTTGCAAGACTCACAAAACCAAACAATACACAAGGATGAACAATGGAAACAGGTAATAGTATACATATTTACAAATCAAGAGTTTGTATTTGTGAGTGGAGGATAGCTAACACTGGTTGAACACAGACAGACGACAGTAGCTGGTTGGAGGAGGAAGAGGAGCAGCTGTTGCAGAGGAGGGCGGAGCTGAAGGAGCTGGAGGCGGAGCTAAAGAGGAGAGAGGAGGTGCTTCAGCGACGAGAGGCCTGTCTACAACACAAGAACACACTGGAGGTCAAGAAACTGAGGTCCAGCCAGGTAACAACTGTTCGAAATGTGACTTAGACTTAGACAACTTTATTAATCCCACCAGGGGCAGTTAGTTTGAACAGCACACGCAAAAGACATAAAAACAGTATAGTATGAAGGACACAGGAAGAAGAGCTTGGTGATCAATAAATATATATAATAACCACAACAACTTTACAGTCAGTCTCACAAATGCTTAAATATTATGCCTTTGATAGATACTGTATATTTGTTGTTGTGTTATAATGCAATGGTCAAAACATTATCCAAATTAAACCATAATGACCTGAGATATATGATATAATGGTTTAAGGAGCCTTATGCTAACTTAACTTTTCCTGCAATGGTATACAATTCTTTTCTCTTCTAAAATGGTCTGGTAAATTCTGTATGCTCAGGCGCCGATGTTCGCAGGACAAGAAAATAGTTACATACTTAGAAAAACAAACCCAAAAGAAATGGTGCAGTTCTACTTTTTTGTATACCACTCATATTAAAGCAAGGTTATAATCTTTATTAGTATAAAAAACATATGAACCTTTTTTGTTTTTACTGTAGGTTTTGAGTCAAGACCTGCTGCGAATGTCGCTGCAGTTAGAAAACTTGGACAAACAGATTCAAAAACGCAGCGAGAGACGAGTCAAAGGAGTGTCCACTGAAGAACTGGAGAAAGAACGGGACGCACTTATGAAGAAAAGAGAGGGTTTGGAAATTCAGCTACAGGACAACAGAGTGCTCACAGAGGAGGTACAGTACAGAATGGGAAATTAGTGTGTCTTATGGCATTTGTTTCCACCAAGTACTGCCTCAGGGAGAATTTGATGCTTAGACTAAAATAAGCCTAAATCAGGTCTAAATCAAGGGATAAATTAGCAATGACCACAAGACAATGAAATAAATGTAAAAACTAAAAGAAATCTAGGACCATACCAAGACTAAACAGGGCCTAAACAAATAAAAACTGTGGTTTAATCCAGAAGTAAAACTGTTTTAAAACTGTAGCCTTGTTGCAAAACAATAGATGAATGAGGATGAACCAGAAAAATGTATTACCAAAAACAAACTTTGACTATACAAAGACCACATTGGGACAGAACCAGAACTTAAATAAGTCATAAACCCGGTCTAGTCCAGGCCAGGACTAAACCAGCTATAGACAAGGACAAACCCAGACTAAACTAGATCTAAACTAGGTCTTAAGGTGTCACCCTGTGTTAAAACCAGAAATATACTGTGCCTAAATCGGGACAAAGCAAGAGTCCCACCATTAAATTTCATTACCAAGTTGAGAACCACTGTATTAGCATAAGCAGATTAGGAGAATATACTACTACTAATTTATGTGTAATATTTATGTCTTAGGAGGAACATTGTCTGCTGGAGCTGGAGGAAGGCCTTGAAACCTTAGATGCTGCGCTGGAGTTTAAAAACCAGTGCATCCAGAACCAACAGGAGAGACTGTGTGTGACTGACCTGTGTGATCAGAAACCACCACAGACTGAAGACTCACACATCACTAACATCATGATGAAACTGAGTGAACTGTCCCCACCAGAAATCAGTGATCTCTTTATCAAATACTTCAACAAGGTGAGATATTGACCTGAATATATTGTTTTTAACTTAAAATATAAAAATACTTAAAATTGACGATCTGATCTGACCTGACCCTGTTCTGTGAAATAAAGTAGGTTGTCTGTAGTCTGTCAAGGCCATGGGAGGGACTAAATATAACATAGAGTAAAACAGTGTCAGATTAAGCTTTTTATTTTATTATAGTATATGTATTTTTTTAAATTACAAACTACACCTTTAATTGGCATCTGTGATTTTAATATTTTCAGTTTCCAAAAAATTGTGTTGTGGATTAAGTTGTGTTGCGTTTCAGTTCCTTAAAACATAATGGTCAGCTTGGCCATGCACAAAATGATTTGCACCAGTGATTTAATAGTAAAGTCATGTCTGTGGATTAAATCTGTAGTGGGTAAGTTTCCTAAGATACGAAGAAGTTAAAAATATAAAAAATGCTTAAAATTTTCTCACCCTGGCATCTATAGTCTGTAGAGGTCAGGAATTGAAGTGGTAACCAAAGTCTGATCTGATGTATCTGCAAATGCCAGAGGATGGACTAAAGTAAAGTACAGATTACCAACTTTACATCATAGAACAAAGTCAGATAAAGCACGTTTGACATTTTCTAATATTTCTAGCATTGTTTTTATTTGAGTAAACTTTCAGACTACACCTTTAAATATCTTACCCTGTCTTGTCCTCCAGGTGGTGAGTCTCCGTGAGGCCGAGCGGTGTTTGCGGTGGCGTTGTGAAGAGCTCCTCCTCCACAGCGAGGAGCAAGAGGAGGCTCTGAGGGAGATGGAGAGAACCTCAGAGAGACTAGCTCTAGACACTGACCGACGACTCATGCAACAACAACGAGAACACCACCGCAACATACAACTACTGCTACACAAAATCAAAGGTAACTCAACCAGACGTCATCTTTATTAAGGCCTCTTCATGTTAATTGATTCAGAATTCCTAGTCTTTCTGCCATAAACTGATTGCTTTATAGAAGTTAGGACAAAGTAGTTCTTATAATCCTAGACTCCCAATGGCTGCTCTCTGTTCAAAAGCTTAATGGAAGGCACTGTCCAAGTTACGAAAGCTATAGACTACTATTGGTCAAAGTAACCCAAAAACTCTGATTTGATGTTACTACAGACAGCAGGAGAGGGATTGAAGTAAAATATTAACTTTGACATCTTTTTTTTTTAGTAAGGTCTCACTGGTATCTCTACTGATTGTTACGCAGTTTGAATCACGCCAATTTATCAGATTATAGCATGTAAATTCCTGGTTTGTAATAGAAGGAATTAAAATGTCTGCTAAAATGACAATGTGTCCTTACGTCTGTGTAGAAATGGCATCAGGAGAAGGACATAAAGACATTCAAGAACGACTCCAGCATCTTGAGAAGGAACTATTTTTCTACAAAAGTTCCAGTCGACAGTTAAAGAAGAAACTACGAGAGGTTAGCGCGTCCCAACTTTCACTTAACCACTCTGCAAACTCTCCCGGACCAATGACGCCTCGCGAAGAAGTGCAAGCAAAGACACACGTACCAACCACATACACTCGAATACACTCTGAAGGGATAGAGGAAAGTGACAAATTATCACAACATAAGCTTAGCTATTCCTCATCTTCAAATCTAAACAAAAACATGACTTTGTACAGCCAATTTTCTCTTAGACAACTGAATGAGAGCAGTCAAAGTACTAGTCAGTCCACAGAAATGACACCAGTTCGATTGTGTCGCAAAAACCTAAGGCAAGTTTCACCATCTCGTCTGCAAGTGAGCGTTTCTACCACTAGAGGGCAGCAGTCGATAGTAGATACCAGCACAGAAACGATGCTTGAAGATTCAATTGAGGTGACAAGAAATACAGACAGATAATAATTAATATATTATTTAACGACTTATTCTGGAGCATAACAAACTAGTGGTGTGAAGCGGGGTGCACCTTAAATTAGTGACCTGTGGTAGGAAATAGACAGGAAAGCAGACAAGAATTTTTCATTCACTAGAGGAGTGGTTGTAGTAAAAGTCCTAGTTTAGACCTGTTTTTGTGTTCATATAGTTCGTGGTACGGCCTTATCCAGTAATCCTGTTAGATACAATTATTTCAGAATTGGTTTATGCTCTATTCATTAGAGATAGAGAGGGGTGTGAGGTCTTTAGTTGGTGAGAGGAAGCTAGACATGAAAAGGTGAACAAATTATGCTGGAAGATCAAATTTGGGAATATTTAAAATTAAGATAAGATTGTGCCTTCTGATTGCAGGTTTGGTCTTAGTTTGACTGTGTTACATGACCCTAGAAAAGCTGCAAAAATATTACAAGATGCATATGCAATTCTTATTAATGCTGTCTTCCTACTATGATTTTACATGCAGATTGCTGTTGCCTCTGTTGCCCTGAAAAAAGCAATGCAAACCCTAATCTATACTTATTTAAATTATTGGACTTTTGTATTATTCTTCCACTTGCAGTTGTAATAACTAAATGTAGTAATAGTTATAACAACTTACCATTTTTGTTTTAGCACTATGCAGCACTTAGAATGACTCTAGTTTGATTCTGTGAAGCACTAGATAATCAGTACTTTATATTTTGATTTAATTTTTATGTAATTTGTTCTTTTGTATTGTGTGCTGTGTGTAAC
>JAVQKG010307837.1:0-13339 GCA_036025885.1 Hypseleotris bucephala
TCCCTGGGAAAGACACTTAACCCACCTTACCTATGAATGAGTGTGTTAGTGTGCCTGTATGATTGTGGTGGTCAGAAGAGGCAGTAGGCGCAGAATGGTCACACGGCCAATCTGCGGACGCGGACGAACATGAAACCATAATATCGCCGAACGCGATTCTTGCGTTTCGCCGATATAATTACAATAAAAGCATTATATTTTTTGTTAGCGCTGTTTATTCTGTTTCAATTCCTTAACTAGCCTTACACCAGATCCAGATCCACAAAGAGCGAATAGACGGGCTAAAGAGCCATTTGTGACTCTAAAACCATTGGTTGCAGACCCTAATGCATGTTTGTCCTTGCAGACTTTGGAATTTGTGATAGTAAAATCATTATTATTCCTCTCACAATAATAATGCAACTAAAACTTATCCTTATATAACTTCTGAACTTCCTTTGCACAGCCCTATTAGCTGGTCGATAGCTCAGTCTCTGTACAATTTACATTCAGCGTGACTTTACAAGAGCACTGTAATCCAGGATGTCACAGCTCTCAGCCTCTTCAATGTGCATTAGTGTGTGTGGCATTTTCGATAGTGAGCCTGCATAATTATGAGGGTAAAGAGGCTAAATGGACTGTCCCTAACTGTCCTACCCATCATGCCCTTGGGCCTAGCATCCAACCAAATATTACACGTACGTAACCACAGAGGCAGATCAGAGCTACATAACAACACATAGAAACCAAGGCAACCGTCATGCTACCGAGTGAACATGAATACTTATTATCTGGCTAGTTAAGCAGGCATTGTTAGTGGTCACATAAACTTCCAAAGCGTTGTTCTCTTTATGGACTCCAAGGAGCTCATTAGCAGCTTTTGTTTTTATGTTTATGCAAGTATACGTGAACAAAAGCTTTCCAGACAGTATAAGAATAAATAAATCCCTGGTTATTGTTATGAAAAAGCTGCATATCTTTGATGAGCAATTATAATAGTGGCAACAAACCAAATGATGGATGATTTGAATAAGACTGAAAACACCCACTGTCTATCAAATAAAGTGAGAATTTAGATATTTGTTGACTGCAGTGACTTTACCAAACTTTCATCTTTTTAATAATTAATATGTAGATTATTTATAGTAATTGTTAGTCATTTGTCAGGTGGGCTCTGTCTCAGCGACCACCTGTTTTGCAATCTGTCGCTTAATTCCACCACTCTGTAAACTGTGAAAAAATGGTGCCAGCTTTATCTAGTCCAATCTCTGTTAAAGTCTGTATCCTGATGCAATTACAGGAGCCAGTCTGGAGGAGCCATGTGACTGTGCCACATTTAAAGTGACCTGCCGATCACCGCATACCGACCAGATGTGGACCGGAGATAAAGAAGTACACAGACAGTCTACGGTGAGCTTAGTCCAGCTGTTTTCAAGAGTACAGCATTTGTGTGTTGAAGCTTAGTCACACACACACACACACACACAACACTAGCTTACACACACTCTTTATGTTGCTTTGGTGTGAGCTTATCCCTTGCCGCTGTCAGCCACACTTTCCCTCTCTTCGGTAAAGCTCTTTACAGAAGGCCCAGCTCATCCTAAGTGTGAAAAACACCCCTTCCTCACCGTTTCTTTACAGGGATAGATCACATGTCGCTTGTATATATGGAAATAAATGTGTAATAAATACAGGAATGTGCAATTTTTTTAAGCAGGGGTGAAGATATGGTGTTAGGTATAAAAAAAACTTCAAAAATATGCAATGTATACAGTTTACAAAATGCAAAGTGAGCCTTAAGTCATGTGACCACACTATTATAAATAATATATTATATTTAAAGGTCCACTAGTATGCATTTTATAAGTGGCTATTACATCTTTATTTCCTGCTAAAGATAGTAACTAGAAACGAAGCTAATGGGCTTGTGTCACAATTTTATATTACAGTTATAAGTTACTTCATTGGAAAGCATTGCTATTATCTGCATTTCTTAACATTGCATCTAAAACATTTGCACAGTAAAGAGAAAATTCTGATGTCTTGTTCATACATAGATACAACTATATGCCCCCCTTTTTAATGTTCCCTCCAAGTGTCTTGTCTTATTTTTAACCTCTGCACGAGTGTGTTTATACTCAGCTGTCAGCAGAAAAGGGACATGTTGCCCAAAGTGCTCCATAATGCAGTGTGACAAGGCCTTTATTTGCTATGATATCATGCCCCCTTGCCACAGTGTGCTAGCTGCGTTATGAACAATGATTTAGTAGCGATCACATTGTGTACTTGGGTGTGCAACTGCTTGGATGCACACTCGTATAAGGTTTCAGATGAGCGAATGGGTGACAGCAGAGGAAGCATGAGGTCGATGGGGTGGAACCTTTGCTTTGTTCAGTGTTTCCCTCAGGATCAATATAGCAGCCGTGTAGAAGTCCATACCTGTTTGGCGTACAGATGTTTACTAAGAAAGCAATGCCTCTGGGTTGTCAGACTGGGAACGCTCTCTGAGACATTTACACTGTTGTACACTCTTGAGTCTAAACCTGAGCAGATGGTGCATGATGTTCAAAATATATTCACAAATGTGCAAAAACCAAATCATGTCTAGCCAAATGGAAAATGACTTATCCACCTTACCTTTACAGATAAAATGTTTGAACTGTAATGCAGTAAATGACCTCAAATTAACATGTCCTCCAAATGTCCCTGACCAGCCGGAGCTAGACTAAACTTATCTTGGTTATGGGTGTCATAATATCTTGTTATTGGTTTTCACCCATAAGCCATATCGCAATTTCTAAATCCCTTCTCCGAAACTCCACTCTTATTTCTTGCCACAATTTAGGTTTACAACTTGCACATTGTTTTGTCTGGGGTAAAGTGCCATTGTCTGGACAACTACATTTCTACACGTTTCCCTGCCTGCTTCCATCATGTTGCAGTCTTTTGCTAGTAGCCTCAAATGCTTTTTCCACTTTTTGTCTGTGTTGAATATTGTTTTTTGTTATGCCTGCTTACTCACTTATGAACATACAGTACATTGTGTTGTTTATCAAAGCAGACATTTTTTGCCTGCCCTTTTCCCACTTTTCTCAATGAAATTTCACTGCGAACATCAAGACCAGACTAGCTAAATGCCTCCATTCTTACTAAGCACTTACAGCACTACTTGTTGTGAACATTTGACTTTGTTGTAACGTAGACATAGAGACTGTCCATTAGTCATTAATCCATAAGATTGTCTGTCAGGGAAATGGAGTGTACAAAGCCTCTCTAATTTCTTTATTGCATCTATCATTTAAATGTAACAGCAATCTAAAACATGTAGCATTTGTAGAACATACAGTAGCCTTCAATGGTGAATTGATTCAAAAATTCAAGATAACTTTAGAAGAAAATATCCTAATTTTATATAACAAACAGTGATGTCCGTTTTGGGTGTGTTTGGCCATGACTAGGATATGAGTAAGTAGATGCTTGACCTTTATCTTATGTGACACATCAGCTTAACTATGACCAATGTTTTAGTTTCTGACCACTAGCACTCATATACAATCACACCGACCCATCCATGAACACCCATAATTCTTTAAAAAATAATTTCATTAAAAAAGAAAGTGCATTTAAATCAATTATTGTTAACTTGCATCATTGGTACTCACTTGTTTTGGTGCTTGGAGCCCTGGAGATGTGCATGGTACTGCTCAATTGAGTTAAGGACGACGCTGCAGACATTGCAGGAGTAGCTACTGCGTAAGCCTGGACACACACAATAGGAGCATACACTCAATATATTATGACCAAATAAAGTAGCTTCATAAAACATCTATCTATCCTCTTCATCAGCTTCATCTGCAGTAGAGACAGGAGGGCCAAGAGGGCCAAGAGGACCTCCATAAAAACTGGAGCCGACATGAAGCAACTTTATCTCAGCTCTCAGTAAGTGCTGGGTAATTTAACTAATTGGTGTGCATCTGGAAAAGATTTGATTAGAGTGATCACTAGTACAAAGCCTGTTGCCTTTTTAGATCTTTAACCCACTCTTATCCCTTCTGATGTGTCTGAATGGGACATTTAGTACTCCTACATCTTTGGCCCACATGTCCTACTATGCAAATGCAAAGTGTGCATGAGTACATAGTTGGTGAGAAAATATGGAACCAAGAAACATGTTAAACTGTTGTGTAGTATCACTGAAGAGTATATTACGAATGAAGAAACAGACACAGATGTGAAGTAATTAGAGGGTTTGCAGGTGGTCGGGATGAAGATCCAAAAATAGATGTTTGAGAGCGCTGACAGAGTGGGCTAATGGAGTGGGTGGGGCAGCAGTAGGATACAGGACTAGGTGCAGAATGTTATATGAATATGTTGTGTAATTTACCCAGCACAGTAATCCTTTTCATTGCTGTCATTATATACATATGTGTTTTGGTTTGGTTTGAAAATATATAGCAAATAAATGGATTATTATAATAAAATATTCACATCATAGTGTTATTGGCACTGTAAAACTAGAAATTATGAAATGACCAAATTAACAAAAAAGCTTAAAACAGTACCAAATATATCAATAAAGCCTTAAACATTTTAAGATTGTTCAAATAATTGAAAATGAGTATTGCATGTTTTTCTTATATTATGCTGCCCGGCTTTAAAGTATTGTCTCTCACGACTTGCTATTTTTGTTTTCTCACATTTTGCACAATGCCACAGTGTCAGTGCACTCCATCTGAAGATGAACAACATGGACACTTCAGGGTTCTTTGAGAAAACAGTCTTGAATTAATTGCTCCGAGGCAGTTCCCCAGCCGTCCTTGCTCCCCTCCTTTTGTGATTTTTTTAATTTAAATTTGTGACAGTAAAAGCATACTGTATGTGTATTGGGATCTTTAAAATATCGCTCATGTTTGTATGTGGTTTCCCTTTTCTCTACTGTTTCTCTTGTCCTTGAGATTTATGAGTTATCGGGGTATCTTCCATCACCTTATGACCTTCTTGGGTGGTAATTGGCAGGGTATGTTGTGGAGATAAAGTTGTAATACAGTTAGGGAGTGGTGGGAGGTCATTTAGCCATGGCTAGGACTGCATAATGTGGCATATCGGCTCCCTCTTGTCCGTGAGTCGCTCTGTTTGCTGCAGGGGTGATTAAGGACAAGCAGTCATTTACAACAAAGTTGTGGCTGAATTAGTCGCCGGAAGGAAGCACTGTCTTGGGTGTACAGTGTTGGTATTTTGGATTGAGCCAAAATGAAGCCATCTATGTCAACAAGAGAAGCAATTTCATCTTTATGGAAGATGTTATATACAGCAGGGATCGTACAGAAGCTTTTGTTTACTCAATTAAGTTTGTATATGATGTGTGTGAAGTTAGCCCAACATTCATTTTTATCCACGTGACTATAGCCTATCCCATATATATATATAGTACTGTATATACTCTGGTATCGTGGCCTATTGGCAGCAGGGCTAACACAGAGACATGCACAGACCACCATTGACTCTCACATTCAATAACTAGGAAGAACTATAAAATAAATCCCCCAAACTAAAAAGACACTTCCAATAAAAAAATTGGCAAAATGGTCACAATCATTTTTTTTTTACAGCACATCGCCCAAAATGCTAAAAAATCTGTGTGAACTGAAAATAATTAGGATTTTTGTACAGCACACAATAAACACAAACTTTTGAAACTGTTTTTCTGCAGTTTAGCGTTGGATGGGGTGCCAACTTCACACACACGTTTGTATATGTGTTAACACAAAGGCAGTTTTCAGTCTGACTAATGACACCCCCACACTGCCATTCCTGCAGCAATGATGTCCCAGAAAACAGTAAGCCTTATTTGAACATGTAGAGAATAGGTTCCATAGTGTTTTTGTTAATACAGCAGCACTGGCACCAGACCATGCTGTGCCCTAATCCATGTTAATTACATGGTGAAGGCGTGTGCGTCTTAATGTGTGACAGGCCAGGGGCTCACTGTGTGGGTTTGTGGCAGAGCAGCATTTGTGCGGCTGTTCAAAGCCTTGTTAATTACACAAGACGATATGCCAAGACCACAGAAGAGACAGACAGGAGCTGAGGCTGACTTTAATGCACACAGCCTTGTGGCTCTGCTCACGCCCTTGGTGTGGACACATAAATGCCTGTCACTGAAGTAAAAGGCTGCAATAACTACACAAAAATAAGATTACCATTTCCTCCATGGCCTTGTATAGGGAATTCTAAAGCTTCTACAGTGTAGCACATCTCTCAGCCTGGCCTCAGCAGCATTAATGACCCAGCACGATGTTCAGGGCTTCTCTGAGGAAGCGCTGCCAGGATCTGAGTGAAGCGGTTTATTTGTGTGTCTCTGGTGGGATTTCAGGTAGTGGTCAGAGTAGATAATTGTCAGACCCTCTATACTGCTTCTTCAGCTCTGTCAGTTCTACACAATGAATTGGACACTGCACTTCACTTCAACCACACCAACTCGGCATACAGTATGTAGACATTTACCCATAATTCCTTTGGGTTCAGTCTCAGTGTGTACTGATCTATAATTTTATTCAAGGCTGAAAATCGAGCCCACAGAGTGTTTGTACTGTACTCCATAAGTTTACAATATTAAAATGAATCTGGTCTAAAAGAGGCCTACTGAGATGGTGCTGTGAAGCCCTGACAGTGCGTCCCTATGGGATGTGAACAAACACCCGAGAAGGGCTGAGCGGCGGGCGAGAGCCAGACTGGATCCAAAGAGGAATTTTACCAACAAAAAACTTTGAAGAACTTATATGGGAACTAATTAGTTGTGCAACAAATGACAGTAATTGGCAGAACCATCTGTTTTAGCCCAAAATACACACACAGGAAGCCAGCCATGGTTTTGAACTATTACTTAAAAATAATGAACAGATTGTTTTACATATTTGAGCAACTGTGCCAGCTTGTATTCTCCTGTTATTGCTTAAAATGTTGTAATCTCCTCAGCTTTCTGAAAAGAAAAATGTTCATACATTTTAATAAATGCAAGATTATGTAACAAATATCTGGTGAGAATTTGCTGGAACAAGCGTACTTTGTTGCTTGTTGAGTAAACAGACTTCTAGCAGTTGCGGATGAACAGAATTTGTTGGCTTATCTGGCAGCAAGAAAATTCACATATTTTAATATATTAAATGCAGATTTTAATTCAGTACCATTGTGAGATAGGTCCACAGATAGCTTTAGTGTTTTCTTTACCAATGTGGTGTCTAATGGGTAATAGTTTGAGTATTAAGTGTACTTGAAAATCCCTTGTTAATGTCAATGTGTTGGCACTATAACTTGCAATTGTGAGAGCAATTACGTATAATAGAACACCATTCTAACATAAAATATCTTGTATCTTCAGTCAAACAGTGAGTCCCTTTTTGGTCAAGTTTAGGGTAGTCTCATAAGTCTTGTGTTTTTTTTGAGTTTTTTTAGCCCATATCAGTAATACTTTGTGGGCATCACTGTCCCACTGAGTGCATCCTCTTGGGAGAGCAGGTCAGTCCTGTCTGCACAATAATCAATTACACACTATTTTCTCTGCTTCACTACTCCAGCCTCTTGCGCTCCAATCTCAACGCTTATCTCCGCCATGCTCATCCCCAGCCAGTCTCCGGGGAGGGGGCACAATGCGGGGGCTTGTCTTCAGGGGTTTGTGGCCCTGTCATGATTTATGTAAAGACACAGCCCAGTCACCCAGGCTCCATCCCTCACCAGCAACCTCACTAATCCATCTCCAAGGGTCCGTCTGGCACATAACATGCACTCTCTCCCCTGCGCCCTCTCGGTGCAATTACACAAAAAAAATACAAGAGTGTTGATACAAATCTCATGTGGCTTTTGAAGGAGGGTTAGTTCAGGAGAGACAAAAAAGAAGTATACAACATCTACAAATAAAGGTCAGTATCATCTCTGTGCACAACTGCACAAAACAATACAGTCTGCCAAAAAGGGGACATATTGGTGTGTAAATAATTTATCTTAGCGTCATGGGACTGATTAATGAGAATGACAGATGAGACATGGGGGCGTCAGGACCCCCTGAGGTTTAACTATACACTACCCAAACCAGAGACAAGAGACAGTGAGAGGTGGACAAATGAGGAAAAGAACAACACTGTTGGGACAAAACTTGAGACAAAAGCAGCACCATGGACAGAGACAAGTGTGTAGTGTATTGTGAGTGAATTTATCATTGCTCTCTCCATCCCCCTGCTTCTCTCGACACTCCTGACATCGCCTGTTCAACTCTCCCTCTGAGAATATACCTGTGACTTCGCACCTGAAGTGGTGATAAAAGCCAATCAGATGTGAGAAGCGTGCAGTAGTAGTGCAAACATGTAATGACAATGAAGCTGTTCAGTGATGAACAGTATTTGGGACTTAGGGCGAGGGGATAAAGTCTTTGATTGATAGTGCATATAATGGATCATGCCAGCAGTGAGCACTAGAAATGACAGACACGCTCACCGTCCATAAAGGGAAGATAGTAAGTGATTTTGAAGCATTGCTACAAAGACCTTTGAGTATGACTGTTAAATAGTTTTACATAATAGTCTTGTGTGAAAATATCCAAAAAAGAAAGTGCTAAGGTAGAAAGATCTGGGTCAGAGTGTGGATGGAGGACGACATCCAACATGACACTACTTAAAGCCTCTGAGCCAGTGTAGGCGGCAACATGACTCATGCTTTTAATATGATTGGCTTTCTGAGATGATGGTTTGTGTCATGGCACCTGGAGCACACAGTGAAAAGCACAGCTCTGCTCAGTGAGTGTGGCTCTATGAATGTATGAATGCATCGAGTGCATGTGTAGTGCCTCTTGTATTGTGCAGGAGCATCATGTGAGATTATATCACTAAGGCAATGGACTGTCCATGACAAATCCTAATAATAATTTCATTAAAATATCCTCCTGGCAGAGATGTGTGTAAATCTGTTCTCTCTCTGCATTCGTGAGTGAACATATTTGTGTGGGAGAAGAAAGGGAAGGAGACCAGAATTGTGATTCAAAACCCGGTCCTGCAGATTAAAGTTTTTTCACAGAATAATGTTTAGTAAAAAATGATTTAAATGTATTTGTTTAACTCCTCAATGATTATCCAATAAACTTATCTTCACTATTTAGAAAATGAACACTGCATCACATAAAGCATCACAAATCGCAAAGGGTGTGCAAACAATTGCAAAAGGCTACACTGCAACTGGAGAAGCCTCTGTCCCCGGCCCAGATAAGCAACATGAAAAGGTTAGACTGCGGAGAACAGATGATGAATAAGATGTGTCAAAATATGACTTGGACTTGGATACACACTTAATTAGGGAGAGACAAATATTTGCTCAGATGATAGATGAGCCAACTCTTTCGCTGCACTGGCTTACACAAAACATACCCTCCAGACTGCTGGCCTAGTAAACAACTCTCCAAGAGGATAGTAGTGGTTTAATGTTACCACTCATATATTAGAGGAATAATAAACTGGGACTGAGGGCCTTGGTTTGACATGGCAGCTGCTCATAAGATAGTAATCTTCTCTTGGGCCTGTTCAATAAACTTAAAATACATTTATAGTTGATACTTGATACATTCCAGCATCATCATAATGTAGGCAATGAATGCTAATTGGTGCTCTATGAAGTATTTTGTCACATTTTGAAATCATATTCTTTAAATTACACATAGTCAGAGAAAATATCCTTCCAATTGCACGTCTTTGAAATGCAAAGTGTGTAACTGGTCCCCACAGTAAAAGACATATGGCCATTTGTAATCCACCCACATTTCTACAGATGTAAAGTGTAATCTCCCTGTGATCGTATTTCTTGGTCCAAATGTCCAACACCATTCTGCCTTTCACTGTAGACACTGACCTGTGCTCTCTGTGGCATCCAGACTGCCCGCGAGCTGCTCCAAGAGTCGTGCCCTGGCTGCGTTCCTCCGGTGTTTTTTGCCTTCGTAGTGCTGTTGGGCCATCAGAGGGTTGTTGAACCAGGCTCCACACAAGCAGCAATACTTCCCGGCTTCACGTCCACCATTTCCACCAACAACGGTCATGGGCCAGGGCAGTGTGGGGGGAGGAGGGGGGCAGGAGTTAGGGTCTGTAGGCAGTGGAGTGGTTGGCAGAGAATCTGATAAAACAGAAAGATAGAGAGGAGGAATTAGAATGAATCTAGATCAAATATACTCCAGACAACCTGTTGGGTGTTCTGTCACAGCTAATGCTCCTGCCTTTCAGCAAGGAGGTCTTTCTCTGGATGAAATTTGTATATCTTCCAGTACCAACTGGCCACTGTTCAGGATCTACCCTGTCCCATGGTTGCTGGAAGCCCTCTTGTACGGCCACAGATTTAGAGTGATACAAGGCTCCAGTGCTTATTCTCATAAACTATTTGTTTCATCTTTTTTTACTCTCCATTATTCCATGTCATCTTGGTCCTCTGCTTGGGGGGATAATGCCAGACTTCCAGGTGACCTGCTCCTCATGACATGACACTGGTTACCATGGTGATTGGCCATTAATAGCTCACGGCACAGACATGTCCACAGACACTGCTGAGGCTCCCTTAGTGATGCTGCATATATGCACAGTCTGGTGTTTGGGTGGTGGACAGAAAACAAGAACCAGACTTTAACATTAGGGCTGGGACAAAATATCCAAATACAGATAAGTCAAGATTTTTGATGATACTGTATCTATATGGCAAGCTGCTGTATCAGCTTTGTATATTTCACAAAATGAAAACTTGGCTGTGCTTATCCCTAATTGTGATATTATCGGTGTTGAGGTATTGTGTCTGGTATGGAATTGCGAGGTACCAAGAAGTTACAAACAAAAACAAATATCTCTATGGAAAGTGTGTATTTGAACACAACAGGGGGTGTTGTAGGTCCACAGCCAAACTCTGTGAGAAAGCTTACGAAATGCCAGATGGTATGCCCAAATGTGCAGATTTACCAGCTACAGTGTGTCAATGACTTTGAACTTACAATGCAGCCTGTTTAGACGTTGAACTTGAACAAACCAAAGCCCACTCACAGATGATTCATGACTGACTATAGTCCTGATGTATGAGCTGTTGACCACCACATACATGTTTAAATAGGTCCATGTCTAAATCTTGTATCTGTTGACAGTATTGCTGCTGCTAGATGATAGTGCTGTTCACATTGCGTTACTCTATGTCTGCATGTTTTTCTTACTCACACTGATTTTGATTTAAGGATAATTTGTTTAGTGTCTAGTGAGTAAAGTAGCCTGTGTGTGCCTGATTTCACTTGCTTAGAAAGAGGATATAAAAAAGATTTTTTCCCAGAACAACTTTCACCCGTAGACATTCCTTTACTCACTGATCCTTGTAGGAAGTACTTTTTGTCCATTTTTAAGATTAAAAACATGTTTATCCATTGCATTTGCCTTTTTGTCTGATTATTTAGCTGTCCCTGTGCAAAAGCCTGTCAGTTTAGCTATGCATCTACAGTGTAGCTCTCGTCTCAGTTTTTATGAAAGCTGCTTTTGACTCTAATCTCTCTTGAAGTCTTCTTCTCTCTCAGGTCATTCTGACTTTTTTTCTCTTGTACTATTTTCTTCCTCTAAGTCCCACTGTAAAACTCCACAGTGATGTCTTTCCAAAAGTGACAGTCACTCTTGATTAAAATGGCTTTAAACATGAGGTCAGATTTCTTTTGACAGTTTGTTTTGTTAAAATGATTTCTTAACTAAAATACATATACATAGCAAAGAAAAGACTAAATATTTGTAGATTTGGGTCACCTGTGTTTGTTGGGCTGTTGAGTGCTGTAGGTGGCTCCCCTAGGACCAGCCGAACTCTCTTGGCATGTGTCTTGCCCTGGTAGTGAGACTGGGCCACAATGGCGGATGTGAAGAACATGTTACAGAGCGTACAGCACTTGTTACGGTCCACTTCTGTCTCTGAGCATTCCTGCAAGTTGAGAAGAAGGACAATATTAAACTTATATTGTTGTACATTTTTGCTTTAGATAGACATTTTCAATTAAATACTCTAAATAGCTTTGAATGCATATCCAATCGTCTCGTTTTAAGAGCAACAATAAAAAGTGCATTTTCCAACAGTGGGATCAATTCATCGTCTTATCTTCAATAGAGCAATTCATAGCCAAAGACGATAGGGTAAAAGAATAGAATAAAAACTAGATGCAGAAAGAGATGGAGCTGAGATATCAAAAGGTGAACTGTGCGTTGACCTCAGCAGGCTCCATCTCATTCTCACACACACATATTTGCACACACTAAGCAAAGAGCCGCCTGATCAAATATTCATCTATCTCTGGGCTGAGGCTGTGGCTATGCCTATGCCTTTCCACTGCAGTTTCTTCAATACTAATGATGAGGGGTGCTGCTACCCAAAGGAGAACGCCAAAGCAAACAAAAGAGCAAGTGGCTGATTGACACAAACGTGGACAAAACTCAATGAGAGCTTTTAAATGGTTTCTTTTTGATGAACAGTGCAACCCTCCAGCTGGTTTCTGTAACAATAGAAAAATTACTTCAGTTAAAAAATCTCCTGCAAAGGCAATTGTATTCACAGCCTACTTTAGCTGTGTTTAAATAAAATAAATACATCCTTTGAGACACATGTAAAACACACTGATTGAAAGAAAATGGACCCCTGGCATGAATCACGTCCTCATTAAAGAAGCACCATGTAGCCTAACTTTTGCCCTCTCTGGGGGTCCCTCTGTTTAAGACTCCACAAGCCTTATTTTGACAACCATAGCAACAGAAAAGTAGCTTGTAGTTGTCGCTTCAAGAAATAATCTTACAAGAACTACAATAATAAAAATACATTGTTATTTTATAGGTTCATTCTTTCATCCAGGTAGTCAAATCAAAGTTGAAGAAGGTTTAAATCAGTCATCTGGACTTGGGTTTTGAGTTGAAGACGTTTCGGCTCTTATCCAAGAGCCCTTATGTTGACTGGTGAAAGTTTCAATTATATTTAGAGGGTGTCAAATATACCTGACTTCCCAATGTCAATCCAAAATGGCCGACTTCCTGTTTGTCATAGGGCGGGGCCATAATAATATTTTATGTTCAGCACGATGTGGAGAATCACGGTACCAAGTTTCATAGCTCTCCGACAAAGTAAGTGTGTCAAGAGTCCCGTAGGAGTCATAAACATGGGGGCGCTAGAGGCATTCTTTATTCGCCCGTGATAATTATATCGGCGAAATGCGAGAATTGCGTTCGGTGATATTATGATTTCATGTCCGTCCGCGTCTGCAGATTGGCCATGTGACCGCGATAACTCAAAAACAAAATGCCGGATCACTTTGAAACTTAGCCGATACTTAGACCCTATA
>JAVQKG010307917.1:0-14667 GCA_036025885.1 Hypseleotris bucephala
ATTTTTGAGACATTGAAATTTTGTTGCACTTGCACTTGTTATGACAAATAAAGCTTGTTATCTTATCATTTTATCTTACTATTAGTTACTAATGCACCAAAGGGATATGTTAAAACAAAGCAATGAATGTAGATTCTTTCAATATTTAAACTAAAGATTATAATTCGAGTTGGGTTTTTCTGGTCATTTTCACCCATTGTTGTAGTAATTTTCTTTAGATAACTGCCAAATCCAGTCTAAATTTTGTTGAATTTCTCACTTTCACTAATTTCAATCTTCTACGTGTTTTACTGACATTTTGAAATGAGAAATTTTGACTTGAGGTGTAGTGGCTATTTATTACCCCACATGCTTATTTTACAGAAATGGTTTATTTACATTAAATATTAAAATGTATAGTGCTAGAGGTACCAGATTCTAACATGAAAAAGACAAAAAACATTGATTTTACAAAAAAGTTTCCTCTTTATTGGTTTGAGTCCTGAACAACCAGAAAAAAAGTGATATTTCAGATGATTTAACCATAAAAGGAACAATAAATAGCTTTTGTGTATGAACATAAATCAATTTTTAATTGACTGACACTCTGTGAAAAGTTGACAGTGGCATAGAGAGAACTTTGAGACTCGGATCTGTGTTGAAAAAAGTGATGCTGAAGGAAGTTTTTTATTACTAACTTAGGTTATTCACAGGATTTTTGCTGGAGCATATCGTAACCCATTTTCTTTTCTCTACATAATAATCAACACACATTTACAAAGATTTACAGCACTGCATTGTGGGAAATGGGAGTGCCTGTCAGAGTTGCTGTTGCCAGGCAACAAGAGAAAAGATAAAGCTAGTAGTAAGTTTCTAAAATCAGATTGGGGTAAAAAGTGGGCATGGGGGTACACATGAGGTAAGTAAGAGATTTGATTTAAGCTTCAGACAAAACCGTTCAATTACTTGTTACAAAATACAGTACAGTTTTCATATACTTTATTGTTTATTCTGGGGAAAAACTTCAGATCTTATATATTCAAAACCTTAGTGGAATAAAAATACCACATTCCCATCAGCTCCAACGTACTGCAGTGGGTGACATTTTCACTGCTCAAAATGGGATGGAATATGAGGCAGGGACTGACACTGGCATCATCCAAAAGCACTAGAGAATTTAAAAGACAGTGGGAAGCTCTGAGCCACTGTTGTTATGGTGATGTCTGATATTAAGATCAAAATATGTCCCACCAGTCAAAATGTCAAATTGTCACTTACAAGAGGGGGCACTGAGTCTGTGTACTGCCCCTCACCCCTTCAACCTGGATGGTATCCATCTACAAGAAGAGTGGTCTCTCCTTTGTTCTTCCTCTTATCACAGATGTTGGCAATCAGGCAGGTCTCTAAATATTGGGTCCTTTGATCCTTCCTGCTTCCTGTAGTCTTGGAGAGGTGTAAGCTGATGCAGCCAGACACATGGCAGCCTCACAGAAGCCTGGAAGACCTTGTGGACCAGCCTTGCCGGGCAGACCGGCCTCTCCAGCTGCTCCTTGAGGTCCTCTCTCCCCAGGCCGACCATCCCGAGCCACGCCATCAATACCAGGAGGACCTGAGTTTAAAACAGGTTGTTGTTAAGCATGTCTCAAATTACAATGTTTCTGACTATATCATTATTACTGATTTCAGGGATGTTGTTATTTTAAACAATGGTTAGATAGTCTACTTGAACCTTACTAGATTGACTGCAGCCTTAATAGTTCATTTCCAACAAAAAAAGTTGTGATGAGAACTTTTTGAGTGGTGTTGAATTATAAGGATGTGCATGCATAAATTAACCCTGGGTGTCTGTTTTCTTCCTCTTAAAATAGTGTGCACCGTTGTAATCCTATTACATTCAAGAGCATCTGTTAAATGACTGGAGTTAATGATGCTTTTAAAATGCCTTTGAGCATGTGGTGCAAGTTTTAATACAAAGTCCTTGACTTTCTCATGGTCCTATTCCCTGTTTAATATTTGGTCAGTATCTTTATATCTGATTTACATTCTAAATAAGGGCCATGCTCCCAAATTGTGTGGTAGATGTGAGTGTTACCTTGTATTCCAGGAGGCCCAGGAGGTCCTGGATGAGGTTTACCAGGATCTCCTCTCTCTCCCTTTGCTCCTCTCTTTCCTGTGGGTAAAATAACATGTGTGACCTGTCACAACAAGGCTACAGATGAAAAAAGAATGTGCTGAAGTCATAGTTTTACCTTTAAGTCCAGTGTTGCCTATCTGCCCAGGGGCTCCAATGATTCCAGGAATACCACGAGGTCCAGTCAGCCCATGAGGCCCCTGAGTACCTGGTGCTCCCGGTGGACCCGGAGGCCCAGGAGGTCCCATTACACCTGCTCCACCAAGCACAGCTCGCTTGGCACTCACTGCAACTGCAGCTAGCCTTTCTGCAGCAGATGAGATTGGGTTACTGTATGACTGAATTAATTAATTATCAAGTATATGATAATTCAGTCATATATGTATCTGCAATATATTACCCTTGCAGATAATATATTGCAAGGGTGAATATTCATGTCTAGATGCCCACCTTGCAGCATCTTCAACACTACTTCAATAATGTGCTGGTCTGAAGCATCACGTCCCTGTTTAAGATGGAAGCAGGTTGAGAAAGCTGAACTGTATGTCTCAATATTGATTGTATGTGTGTGTATACCTATATTTGAGCTGTGTGACACAGCTTTGATTCTGAGTGGATCAGACTTACTGGTGATCCTGGGATACCAGGCATGCCTGGAACTCCTCGTTCTCCATTAAGTCCCCGTGGACCAGGCAGTCCTGGTGGGCCCTGATCTCCTGGTTTTCCTGGATCGCCAGTTGGGCCATTGTGCCCTTGATCACCACTAATTCCTTGCTACATTTAAAACCAGGTGGGCAAAAAACACAACAAAGAGTAAACATAAATGCATATGTGACTAAATCATTATCATTCCAACACCAGTTAAAGTTTCCATTTTTCTAGTTATACAGTGCACTCACCTGCCCTTTGGGTCCAGGTTCACCAGACAATCCCTGTTACAGCAAAGACAGCAAAACACAGAAAAACAGTCATTTCAGAAACTCATCAATCAATATTTGCATCAAAGAAACTCATTGAGTAATTATCTAGTCTGCCTATAGTAAATCAGTGTCTACCATCCTTGCTTCAGAGAGCAGTGCATCACTGTATTACTGTCATGTGAATGGCTCATTTGCCATCTGGAGTGTTATAAGAATGTGTATGCAGTTTCACTTCCTCCACATCCTCGTATCTGTTTAAATTGTGATCACATTTTAGACTAGAAGAGCAGTATCACAATTTTACCTTTTCACCTTTCTCACCAGCTAGTCCTTCGACCCCTGGGTCACCCTAAAACAGAAATAAAAAGGTGTCAAGACTAAGCTGGTACATCTGTAGATGTAAGAAATCACAGCATGATGAATAAGGTACTTACCACATCTCCCTTCGCCCCAACCTTTCCTTGGAAGCCCTATAAATAAAATACACCAATTACTATACAGTAGACAAAACAAATAACGTTAAACATCAAAGAAGAACATGTATTTTGCAGTTCTAAGACAGAGAAAGGGGCTGCTTATTTGGATTCGTGCATTTTTTTACCCACTGACTATAGTTTGAATTTTTGGATCAACACTGCCCCCGATGGACATGTTTGCATATCTCACATTAAAGATAATTTTTATTTTGGGTTTGTAATATTCAGACCTTGTCTCCCTTTGTACCACTCAGGCCCTGAGCACCTGGAACACCAATAGGTCCACGTTCTCCTTTGCTTCCCTGTTGGGACACATTAGATGTAGGTTTGGTGCAAAACTACACTTCATTTAACTAAAATATTTATAAAAATTCAAACTTACAGGCTTGCCAGCTGGACCCTGTGGACCCACAGCCCCCTGCTGACCTCTGTCTCCCTGTGAAAAGGTAAGTGTCAGACACATATTTCTGCTAGCAATTAGTAATCAATGCCACACTGTACATACTTTTGGTCCAGGAACTCCCTCCATGCCTTGCTCTCCAGGAAGACCTGGCTCACCCTTAAAAATGGTTATGACAATAAACACTGTATTATTACAGTGATACACCATGTTTGTATGTTGCATTGAGTATAATTGTTACCAATGGTCCGGGGGCTCCGGCCATGCCAACATGCCCTCTGGGTCCCGTTTCTCCCTAAGCAGAAATGACAACAGATTCTGTTTATTATTTACGTAATGTAAAAATAAAAATTAAATGTTGTAATTTGAATGTGTACAATAATTTTCTTCTCTGATTGATATTGGACTTGATAATACTGTTGTAATATATGTATACATGCCTACAATTTAGTCAAATTGTGTCACATTCAACCTAGTTGGCTCATGTGTTGATGTACAGTGTCCAAAAAGGTTATTGTTTTACAGATCTCTACCTTATCACCAGGTCCACCTTTTGAACCAGGACTGCCAGGCAACCCCTAAAAACAATCAAAGACAGGACAGAAAATGGTTTAACCATATATGTATACAATGCAGTGTAACTTACAATTCAAATACTGTGAGTTTATGTACATTCAAAAATAGCACTGAGACTGGGTTGCACTTTTCATTTATGCCATATTTTTACATTTCAGTGTTTGCAAGACTGTGTGTGTGGTTTAAAATATGAAAAAACCTAAAGCGAGGGTAAGCAGTGTTTGGGTTTGTGACAGTGTTGTGACTGCAGTGACCGCACAGCAAAGTTTGCATCTCACGCTCCATTACCCCTTTATCAGAGCGACACACTCATAAACACACACGTCTACACACATGTGTACTGTATGTGTTTAGAACTACCAGTATGATTGTGATAAATCACTAGAGGTGAGTGTGAGATTGGTATTTCTAGGTGGTTTGAATTCAAAAGTGCCCAGGTTGATGTGGTCACTGTTTTTGGATAGCTGCCCAGAAAGAAAGAAAAATAACATGGTAATATTTAGAGGATGCGTCAAGCTGCTTTACTGTGGATACATTTTGTGCCCACAATAATTGAAGTAAGAACTCCAGGACTTACAATACTATTTTTTATCATAATTATGATGCTCATAATTATGTTGTTTTCTAGGAACATGCAACTCAATACATTTCAGAATGAGAAATGTGTATATTTTATTGATTTACATCAGTGCTCAAAGCTGGCCTGACATGCCAGACTATAGAGTTTTCTATATATTCTACTACTGTATACAGAGCGATTGAGTCTGGTGACCCCCTTCACAGACAGTTTCAGCCAGAACAAAAATATCTTGGGCGGTTTGATATATTAGACTCATCTATTGTTTGCAATAACTTTGTTTTTTTATTTATGTACATGTCTTTCTGGAAGCCTTCTGAGGACAACTTGTTGTCAAATATGGTCTCTGAATTCCAATGTCCATTAGGTATCATTCAACAAAACGTTTTCCTTGTTTTCCTTTTCTATACTTCCAGTAACTTTTTACTAATTTACTGAGTAAAGTTACTATAGTTACATTTTAACATATATTTTGAAAGCCTATGTTACATTTAAACGTGATTACTTTTCTAATACTCCCAATTGCTTTTTTAACCTCTCAGATTGAAAAGAATACTGACTGCTGTTCCCTGAGGACCAGGAGGACCAGGTCGACCAGCCTGACCGGGGGCACCCTACACACACAAAAGAAACACAACATGAAATAGGCTTCTAACAAAAGTTAAAAATGTACATCTTTTTACAGCTGGTAACCCTTGCCTTGATTCCAGGAATACCTGGTGTGCCATCCTTTCCATCAATACCTGGCAGACCCTGTAAAAGCAGGCAGAGAGACCAGAGGATTTTTTTGCTATTTTCAAATATTGTGAAAACTGTGTAAGGCTGTGAAAAAAAGTGTGTTCACTCACGTTCTCTCCTTTTTTGCCAACTGCCCCCTGTGGCCCTTGGATTCCGCGGTCACCCTGAACAAGAAAACCATGTCATTTTCATCACACTGTGGGTCACTCCAATATATGAGTGAAAATAGAGGTTTGCAGTGTATTATTAAGTGGACAATGCTTTCAAAATACCTCCACATGCTATGGATCATTTCTGCTTTTGTATTCTGTAAAGCATCAAAATATAAAACAATAGTGTGCTTACTTTATCTCCTTTGTCTCCTGGCTCTCCAGGTGGTCCTTGGGGACCTTCTTCACCCTGAAATCACAACAATATTTGATGACAATCATCATAACCATATTTGTGTATTGGTTGTTGATACTGTAAAAATGTGTCTGTGTGTGTTCATACTGGAGGTCCAGGAATGCCAACCGGTCCTGTGATGCCCTTATAACCACGGGGCCCCTGTTGAAACACAAATAAAAATCTGTCAGTTTAAATTAGAAAAGGAGCTGAATCATACTATCCTACTTTTCATTCTGATAAACCAATAATTCATTCACAACTCACTTTCTTTCACTAATGGGCACGACTTCAATAAGCCAACCACTTTAGCTTTGGCCCTACGCCGCGATGCTAAGATGGCTAACGTGGCTAATGTTAACAGTAAGACGGATGGCTACAGCGGATCATTAACTACAGATGGAGGCACGGCAGACCCAGACAACCCCGACTCATTAGAGGAGGGGAGAGATTTGTGTTAGCATCATTTCCATATGTCCCCATTGCTGGTAATGGATGATGTTTGTGTAGCAGGGGCAGGCCTAACTGTGCCTCCATGGAGCTCATCCTCTTTAGAAGGAGAACAGCCATGTGCCCAAAGAGAAAGAGGACAAAATAACTTTAATAATATCAGTGTATTTTAAAACATTGAACTCACAGCTTCCCCTTTAGGACCCATCATGCCTGGATAGCCTCTTAGACCCATTGGACCCTAAATAATAAAAAGTGGTTAGTTGATTAATTTCTCTTACAAATAAAACATTTATCATAAATTATATCTTTTTTTTTTCAAATTAAACTGAACAGCTTACTGGAGGTCCCGGGATGCCTTGTTCCCCTGAGATGCCAGTTTCTCCCTTGATGCCCTGCACAGGAGAGAGATGAGAGCTAGATGATTATTTAGGTTCACTTTCTGCACCTGCAACAAAACAGGTGCTTACTACAAAAATTATACTCTGAAAATATTACGGAGCATAGGATTGGTCAGATTATGAAACCAGAAAACTTGCAGGAAGTGAACATGACTGTCACCTATGAGTTTATGTTTGCACTATATTTATACACATTATCAGAAAAATCTGTGAGTTTGGATTCACCAGTACTCAAAACATTCAAAATATGTATGATGCTGGGGGTGCAACAGCAACACGGAATGGACATCTAGGCTTCATTCAGAGATCTACTTTCAGCCCACTTTCATCATCAAAATATTGCATCAAAAAGGAAGTCATGTATTTTTTTTTTCAATTATTACATTGCTAAAGTTTTGGCAACAATATCACAATTTAAGTGTATGGCCAATGGATGACCTAGACAATAGACAAGCTATTTAACCCTCTGGTTTGCAGTAACCAAGTGTGATGAGTGTTTCTGAGCAAGTACCGCCAGAGGCTCCTTGTGTGGGAAGATCAGAGGCTAATTCTTAGAGCTTGGCTGCAGTACCCCGGGAGCCCAGCGCGTGCTCATTAACTTGGCTTAATACAGTGAGGTGAGAGTGGCCCACTGCGCCTGGCTCTCTCATCTACCCCTTTATGTACCTGCTTCACTGCATGTGGACTGCAGGCCCGGGCCAGACCTGACTAATCGTGGCCAGATTAGTGCCAGTCATGTGCCTCAGGGGGCATCATTAGAGCTAATCCAGGCTTCTGCTGGTCATGAGTGTTGGGGGAGTGTGCCACATGACTGTATAACATGTAATGACCAGTCTGCATGTCCACGTTTATGTATGGTTCATGCATACATTTTTTCTGCTCACCATTTTACCAATGCTTCCAGAATCTCCAAGAATACCAGCACGACCTTTATGACCCTATTAGAAAACAGTCAGTCAGTTAGAGATAGAAATAGAAAATGGAATTGTTGATGACGATGTGTTCTGATTATCACCTTGACTCCTTGTAGTCCTTGCGGGCCCTTAGGTCCTGCTGGACAGTTAAGAGGACACTATTGTCGAGAAAGGAAATACAATGGAATGGATATTATACAAATAAAACAAGAACATTGATAACTGCTGAACTGAACCGAAGATGGCTTTACTTACCTGGAAGTCTGCACTGCCCTCTTCTCCCCCAATAAACTTTCCTGGTGGACCCTGAAAAAAGAAGATAAACAATAGTAAATTTAAGACAATAACTTGTTATATTTTTAGCTGTCTTTAATCTAGACACTGTAGATTAACAGTGTTACTGTTCATAAATTTAATACACTGATACTGTTTATTAAATCTAAAGAGAAAAATGCTGCTAGAACATGGTAAAAATATTAGTTTCTAGAAGTTATCATTTTTTATTTTCATAAATAAAATCATAGTTAAGATAAACAAGGACAAAATCCCTGGCATGTCGTAGCCAAGGCCATCAGTTGAAGAGAAAGGAACTAAATCAAGACTGAACTAGGAATAAGACAACACTGTTGTTGGGTAAAACGTTCATAACTATGACCTTGAACTGAAGACAAAGTGTAATTTTGAGCTCTCTTTTAATGTGTTAGTGCTATTACTATAAAATCAATAATATAATTTGTACAACAGTTTATCATCACTTGAAACAAGATGGTAGGTCTATTATTATATTATATAGTGTGAGCACAGTGTGACTCTTCTAACAGTGCTGACCTAACAGTCTTTATCTCCATCCTTCTTTGCTCCTTTCATACATAAGCCAGGATAAGAAATGAAGTAGGGCATTATTCCAGCTGCAGTCAGAAATGACAGTCCACTGATCTAATGAGAGTTTATTTACTCAAGAACAGCAGCAAAACTAAATAAACATGCTCCCCAGTGGAAATACTTTTGAAGTTAGAAAAGGCAGGCCTAAAACTAAGGGCTTGTCTTGCCAATAATACACTTTCTATGCAATCCACCATCTTCTGACAAACTTTCAATCAAACTGCATAATTGAGCAATGCTTTTGTACAGGTAGCTGCTTCTATTACTGGTATGTATTACACTAAACTAATGTAAAATGTCTGTAGAGATGTCAAAGATGCTTACAGGTTTTCCAGGAGGTCCAGGAAGCCCCGGAGGTCCAGGTGGCCCCATGAGACCCTAACAAAAACACAAAAGAGGAATATGCACAATAATTCTCCTGTGTCTGTGAATCATTAATATGCAGCAAATAAAACAAAATGTTTACCTTTGGTCCAACCGGCCCAAGTTCACCTGGGAGACCGATTGGCCCCGGAGTACCCTAGACATACAGATTGGAAGTCCCAGAAGCATTTATAATACTACAGCTAAAACAAAAACCCATTAAGTGATAAATGTGTTATAGCAAACAAGGCACTTACCGGCAGACCTGGAAGACCAACTCCCTATTTATACAAAGGGGACAAAGGGTTGTATTACTGAATAACAAGTGGAACCAGTCCATCAAAGTCTTAGTTAATGTTTGCAAAATCCAATTATCAATATCTCTGCTAATGCATATATGCCATACAGTGTCAGAGGGTAAACATGGCTTGACACACAAGACACAAGATACACAGCTCAGTCTATGTTTGTTAGAATTAATTAAACACATCATAATGAAGTTAGTAAGGGCCTCCTTTCCACAGTCCATAGAGTGGAAGCCAGATATAAAAGGGATTTAACTAATGCTGTTTTATTCATTCAAAGCCACAGGTCACTATTTTTATTGAGTTGCTGGGAAACAGGCACAGACACAGAGCACCATCTAGTGGACTGAGCTGATTTTTCATGCGCATTCTTATCAATGTTTAGCAATAAGTATAGCCTGTATTAGCTTGTATGAATGAAAATAAACATAGTGGCTTCAGAATAGTATAATAAAAGCAAATTGGTGCATTTAAGGATGAAGAAAAAACACTGAAGGTTGCCTTATGAGACCAGCTGGGTCACAATATGTTTGTTGTGAAGCTAATTTGACTTCACGCAGGGCTAATTTGCCACATGGTGGGATGGGAGTCATTATTTTACAGCTAGTTCTGAACATTTCACTGAATTTCTAATAATTACATTAAATACATAGATACAATATTTTGTATATAAGGAAATATAACTGATACTCACAGGGGAACCAGGCTCTCCACTTGGACCAGGTTGACCCTAAAAAGAACAAATACAATAAATGCATTTTGCACTATACTGGTCACAAAATTAAAACCCATACATATTAGGTTCAAATTATATTAGAATACTTGCCTTGGGACCAGGACTTCCCACTGGACCACGGTCCCCCTTAGCTCCAATTAAACCCTTTGCATAGAAAAAGATCAGTTGTAAAGTAAATATTTTCAACTAAAATTATCTCTACAAAGACAAAAGATACAATAAATTAAGATTGACAATGGATTGTAAGTAATTAGGAAACAAATGTGAAACTGAGATTCCAGAGCAGATTAAGACTTAATCTCTCAGGAATGGTCACTTTTTAGGTTGAAAATATTTTAACAGTGGAGGAATAGGGAATGCTTTTATTTTTCCATACTTTCTTTTTCCAATAAAATTTACAAATTTGTGGTAGGTCAGTCAGCAGCAGTTTCAATCATTAATGTTTCAATCATTAATCGGATTTTGTGCTGTAACCCGGTAAATTCACTTACATCAATGCCATTCTCTCCTGCTGGTCCATCTAGTCCTGGCTCTCCCGGCTCACCCTTCAGTCCCTAAAATACCAGCATGTGTTAATAAATGTGTTGTTAATAAACACAAACAATAAAATCAATTAAAGAAGGGATGGGGCAGTGGGGAGCAAACTTACAAGAGGACCAGGTGGGCCAGGAGGTCCCTTATCTCCCTAAAGGAAAGTGAAGAAATATTATTACACAATTCACTGACACTGCATTTGTTCTCGGAAATACTAAATAACTAAAAACATGTACAATAGGTTCCCTATTCTGGGACTACGGATGAAAATTAGCACCGTGCTAAATCCGGCATGTTTACGTCAAGTTGTGTGACTCTATACAATTGTACGTTCATTAATGTGCACTGTCCCGTTCAAATAAATAAATTAAGAATTAAGATATGCATTTAATCATCTTAAAACTTTACATACAAGTAATTAGAACAAATTGTGTTGTGTAACATATATATTTTTTTAATGCATATGGGTGATATTATAATTTGTGGATTTGGTTTAACTTCTCTTGGGTAGAGACTCCTTGAGTGTTTGTAGAAGCTGTGTCTCGTTAACCCAGAGAATATCCCAAATGTATCACATTACTGCGACAAACTCTGGTCCACCCCTCAGTACTGGTCAAATCTCTCCTCAATGATCCCTCTCTATACCTGGAACAGAGCTCCATTGTGCCCGACTGTTTTCAATAACCGTGCCCTCTGCTGGTAAGACTTCAGTATTACAGAAAGGACTCTGTAGGTATCAGATCTGTACAAAGCTGCTCTTTGTTGCCAACCTGTTGGGCAAACTGCTGTGGATACTTACATCAATGCCGTCTGACCCAGGAGTGCCAGAGGGACCTGGGAGGCCCGGCTGGCCCTGAGGTCCAGGTGGACCTCTCTAAAAACAGGGAAACAAACACATTTAGTACAAACTCTACTCTACATGTAATTTAAAATTAATCTTTGCAACTTCAGATAAAAACACAGAATCACAAAAGAAGCAGTAAATATCATAGCAACACGAACAGTAATAAAACATTAAATTAAATGACTGCAATATAATAATAATTGTACAATATCTCCTTTTTAAAACATGTAACAACAATATATTATACACAGTTATTATTAAGATGATGCAGTGCTGTGACTTTTTTAATGTATGGGGAAAAAAAGCTAATTTACAAAGAAAAGACCAAATAAACATTAATGGATATTGTTGTAAAGGTGAGGGATGAAAAAGAAGACTCTGGAGGAATGCGGTGGGAGGGGTCATGTGACTGGCACTGTTTATCTCCTTCCCCTCACCCCCCACTGTCCAATTAGATACCTCCAAATCTTCTGTGATCTGTAAATCCACATGGCAGGAACAAATACTACATGACAAAGCAAAAAAAGCAAAAAATTAAAAAAAAATAAAATTCTCCTATAAAAAAAGTGGGTTTTATCTTCAGCATAAATGTCTGCTTGTTCTTCTTTCTGTAGGTGCACACTGATGGAAAAAAAAAGTTGTGTAGTCCTGGTTTGTTACAAAGTGATAATCCAAGGAAAACGCAATAATCCGTAATCCATCTGAAGAAACTTTATTGTTGCCCACATTACTTTTGTTGTGTTAGACATCACCCTAGGCAATTTCTCCAACATGTGATTGACCTATTTCAAAGGCCCTTTACTATATTTCACCAGACCCAATAATTAAAAAAAAGCTGAACCTAATTGTTACCTCCTATTGCCCCTTGTCCCACTCACCACTTGGGCCAAAGCCAGGCACAGGACTTGCAGTAGGACCCAGGTCTTCAACAGGGTGGACTCAGCAGCCATGGTCCCTCTACCCTGTTCGTTTCGCCTCGGTTCACCAAATCCTCGCTTACGGCTCCTCTCTCTGCTCCCTTATTCCTTCTCTGGGCCCGGCACGGTGCAAGACTGGTGGAGCAAAGTGGGATGGGGGTTGTGTGAGCAATGTGGACAGGACAGGATGGTGGGCAGTAGGTGGGGAGGGACCAAGATGCAAGGATGTAACCCTGGCCAATACCAAAAGAGCCGGAAAGCATCCTGTATGAGAAGGAATTGTATTGGTAAATTTTAAGATCAATTTACCAATTTACTGCGTTTCATTGTGTTTTAACAACTTCTGCAGAGAAATTTTCTACAAGTCAGGACATCACTAAAAGTTAGATTAAACCACTTAAGGAACATCTAGCTAGCACCAAATTTACTAGTTCCATAGCTCTATGGTTAGCTATATTTAAATGCTTTTACTCTATTCTTGTGGATCTTTCTTATTCTGTCTTTCATTCTATATATTTATAGCTAGATTTGGGCATTTTACTCCTAAATGCAAATTAGCACAACTTTAAGTAAACTGCCTAAAATGAATGAATTACACAAAACCTGAAACACATTGTAATGTTGAAACAAGCAATAAATTTGGAATATTATAAAATATCCATAATTTCCCCTTATTTAAATTACTTGTTTTTGATCCAAGAGCATACATACTAAACATACTAAAATGGATATTAAGTTGTTTTCTATAACTTACCATCAAAGGGGTCCAACTTGAGTCTGAAGTGTTCTCATTCAGCTGTTGTTGTTTGCCTGTCTGCATTTGCATGATGGTGAGAATAACTTGCCGTTTCCCGTCTGTGTTCTGACGAAGACAAAGAAAGTCTTTTCAGTTGCAAATCCTGTAATGTGTAAATATTATTATAGTTATGAGGTATCTACAGCCAACTCATAATCTCCCACACACATTACAGGTACTATAATAGAAAGATTAACAAGATGAAAGATTTTTTATGGGACTACAACCATAAAACAAACCTTATTGGGTACAAAATGCATGATGCCAGAATACTTGAATGCTTAAAAATCCAACTTACTAAAACATTTTCCTATAAATGCATTGCAATTGACAGCAAAATATTTTAAAGAAAGGCTTTTTTCCCTTAAGGGGTAGAACTAAATCACCATTAGAAAGCTAAGGTTTTCAGTTTGCATACAGTTCTTTCCCAACAGTGACTTCTAGTGGCCACCCAACAGCACTCTCATTCCCACAGTAATCAACAGGAGCATGTTGAAGCTGAGAGCGTCATGGGAATTTAAAAGATGACCTTACACTGACCCCTATTGCACAGAAGCTACATTGCAACAGCTTAGACATATACAGATGTGTCCACTAGATGTCAGCAGATACACGCCAAGGCGCTAGACACACAAGAGGCAGTTACTATGGAGACTGCAACATCTGAGGATGACACATTTGGTCATTTCTGAGACATTTGGTCCTTTCTGAGATGAATGCTAAAATAAAATGGATCTGTTTGGAAATTGAGATTTATGACAAACAATAGGGAACAAAACAAACTCCCCATAAACAGCACATTAAGAAACTTGCTCACTAAACACTAGCCTGTTATAACATATAGTATAGCTTTTCCAAAATGGTGGTTTTAGGTGGTGGTTTTTAAAACGATTATTACATTAATACATTTCAAAGCCACCCCTGTCTATACTAACATCCCAACCTGGCCACCCTGACAGAAATTTTCTGGCTCCGCCACTGCAATCAGTCTTATAGACCATACTGGGCAACGTTACATTTCGGTTTCTTGTGATACTTATGCAGCATTGGCTAACTTCTTTAATACCTTAATGCTTTCATAACTCCTTTGGCTAACATTTAAAGACCCCACATACCTTTTGATCTGGGTTAAGTGTAGGACCTTGTTTAAAGTATGAATGTTCCAGAGTTGATATTTTTCTCATGGATCTATTATTTTTCACTGTGCAATCTACTGCCACCTACTGACGTGGAAGAGTAGCTACAATAATGTGCTTGAGCCCATTAATTACAGTAAACACATATTGGAAGTTATTTGTGACTTAACTTTACATGAAACACTGCATTCCCCTTTTTATTTTTGAG
>JAVQKG010307957.1:0-10437 GCA_036025885.1 Hypseleotris bucephala
TATAAAATGTAATTTTATATTTTTTACAGAAATGCTTTAAACATTGCATTACAAGTATCAACCAATACAAAACATATATTTTTAGATTTAGAACTGTTTTATTATTTATTTATTTATTACATTTTAACAACTAATCTACAGATTTCCCCCCTCCAAATATAATACGATATCTTGTAATCTTATAATCTAAGTTGCTCTCAATGGTAAACAAATTAAGCTAGCCAGTTTTTAGCCAAAATGGCCACCGTCTGTTTTGGTACATGGCGGTGGAGGTAGGTACATGGTGGTGGAGCCTACAGCCAGACCCCTCTCAACTCAGCTCAGTGAAGGACATGGTGCAGTGAGGCGGAGTGAACATTGGGTGGCGCTGTTCGTCCTGGTCGTCTCTATCATGTGGAGGGATTAACGGAGGAAATCTGCTGCAAAAAACAGTGGCACATGTCACAGCGGCTCTGTGTACAGCTCTGTGTCCCCGAGCGCATGATGCCTGTAAGCCCACTGTGTGTTTGTGTGTCTACTGTGTGTGTCTACATGTGTGTGCGTGTGTGTATCTGTTAGTGTATATGTGTCCAAATGTTTGTATGTGTGTATATTTGTGTGTTTGTAGGTGAGTGTGTATGTGTGTGTGTGTGTGTTTGTGCGTCTATTGTGTGTGTCTACATGTTTGAATGTGTGTATGTGAGTGTGTGTGCTTGTGTGTTTGTATGTGTGAGTATGTGTGTGTGTGTGTTTGTATGTATGTATGTGTGTGTGTGTGAGGAGAGGAGTGTGCGAATGGAACAGACTGGAGGTACAGTGAGGTTGAGCCTATACACCGAGCAGCAGATGTGGTTCTCTGTATGAACTTGTGTGTTTGCGTGTGTGTATGTGTGTATGTGTGTCTGTATATGTGTGTGTGTGTTTGAGTATATGTGTGTGTGCGTGCGTTCTCAAAGGTCACTGCTAATGGACACAGAGCTCCCTGAAACCATTAGAGAAGATTAATATATTGTTTTAACCCGTGCTCAGATTAGCATCAGCTCGTTGTGCTTTTATCTGTAATGCTGTGAGCTGTAGCTCTCTGCACCTGCTTTCATTTACCTGGTGTTGTCAGTGTTGTCGGTGTTTGTCGGTGTTGTCGGTGTTTGTGGTGAGTCCTAAAAGAACGAATCATTTCCTGTCATCAAGGCCAAAGGTTGCTAAGCAACTTGAGTTGTGCCGATTGTCAAAAAGATGCTGTGACTGTGGTCTCTCTGTTTGTCAGAGGGCTGTCTGTGATTATGCAGCTGCATGGACCAGTGCATTATGTTCTCAATAAAAGAGCATGTATCTGACAGCACTGACTGTACATGTTTTCACTGATGTCTATACATCCAGGACATGGCAACACACCAGTCAGTGAGTATCAGCTGCATACAACAGTATACTCACCATGTAACACAAAATACTCACTATCTAATACACTATCCTACCAATCTAATACACTATACTACCAATCTAATACACTATACCCACAGCTGGGTTCAGTATTAAAGCTGATGCTGACATATGTTTTTTACTGTACAGCATATAGCATAATATTAGAATGTAGTGTACTTTACTTTAGGCATACAGTTACCACGATAGGCTCCAGCTCCTGTGACCCCTAATGGGATAAAGGAATTATAATTAAATGAATGATTACACTAGAGTCTTGTACCTAACAGAGCTTTAACATATTGTAATATACTCTTTCCTTTTTCTTACCCACATACACAGAAGTCAGTTTTTAGGTAAGTTTGAGTCAGTTCTTTGTCTCATATAGTCACAGTTAAATATATACTGAAGATGAGACATGACAGGATGCTTCAAGACTCCAGATGGTTTTGGGCATTTTTTGTGGCTACTTCTTGTCAAACCAAGTGGAACAACATCATCTTCAATAAACAACAAATACAGTATTTGTCTGGACATTCGGTTAGACAAACTTGGACATGAGTCATACTAAAGGTAACTCATCATCCAGCCAATGTCTAAATCAGATCAGAATCCAGCTTTCACATATATTATTACAGAGCATATTTTTGCATACTGTTGTTTTGTCCCTGGGCAAGACACTTAATGTAGTTGTGTGATTGAGTAGACTTGTGTGATTGGTATTTGGTGGTGGTCAGAGGAGCTGTAGGGGCAAACTAGCTATGGTGTGCCCCAGGGCAGCTGTGGCTACATAATTAGCTTTCCACTAGTAAGTGATTGTGGTGTGAATGAATAATGGACTCAAAAATGTTAGTGCATTGAAAACGTCTAGGGCATTGTAAAGCACAATATACGTCTATTTAATGTAGTACTAAATAAGAACAAAATAGGACTAAACCAGGTCTAAATTCAGTCTAAACTAGAACAGGACTAATTCAGGTAAGAACTATGAGTCAACCAGTTCTAAACTCGGACTAAACCAACTAACTAACATGACTGAACCAGGTATAATCTGAATTTGAACCAATCTAAAACAGGTTGAAAATCACCCTACCAGAGACTTAAACTACTAAAATCTCCTGCGTACCACTAGAAAGAGCCCGTACCATATTTTGAGAACCGTGCTGTAGTGGAGCCTCTCTCACGTGTGACTGTTTTAAACCTTGGTCAGATGTGAGTGTGATTTCAGAGTAAAACACAGTCTGTGAATCTATTAATCATGGTGGTGATATAATAAGGTTAGGTAAGTAGCACCAGACGCTTTTGTTTGACGACACATTATTGAAGCCATAACACTGAAGGCTACAGCACTGTTCCCTCTGCTCTCCTCAAATGACTTTTTGAGCGAACCTTAAAACTACCAGCACCTCTTCAATTGGTGAATGTCTCTTGTATGGGTTCAATAGAAAGGCTTTGGGAAAATAGGAAAACAAAAATGCCACGAAACACACAATTAATAAGCTGACAATGCATTAAAATCTACTGCACTTGAGTAATTAATAAAAGTTGGAGGCAGAAAGAGTTATGGGCAGATTACTTGGGTGAATTATGCTCAGGTGGTCCACTCAAGACATGTACAACTCTAAAGTGGTGGTGGTCGGAGGGGCTGTCAGCGCAAACTGGCAGCCACACTTCCGTCAGTGTGCCCCAGGGCAGCTGTGGCTACTTAAGTAGTTTACCACCACCAGTGTATGGAGTGAATGAATAATGCAATTGTAAAGTGTCTTTGAGTGGCCAAAAACGATTACTATTTTCTGCTTTTAAAATCCTTGATAATATTGCCTATGGAGCTCTGACTTCTGACAAAAATTAGCAATTGTGGTGAGGGGTTGAATCATTCTGAGCATACAATGAAAAACTATTGTGGTCATCAACTTTTCTGCAAGTAAAGTACCTAAAAATCTGGACTTTTGCGACTAGCCGAAATGCTAACTGTAGCCTATACCTACAGTACATAGCCTACAATGCTAAGTAGCCTACATTCACTAACCAGGCTCTAACATTACCTTCATGTAGCAGAGTGATTGTCATTTGTCAAATCCATCTTAATTTTAATTTGTGTCTAATGATAATTTCTCCATTAAAAAAGTACTATGGTCTTTCTGTTTACAGACTTTGAGGGGTCTTAAATGTCTGTAAAAGGTACACATTGATCTTGAGATTGTGTAGACTTGGCGGTGGCTGAAACATAATTACAGTTTGCTTTGTCCCTCTTTGAAACATGACCCTTTGAAGTGGACATTGACACCTTGACCCTCCCCAGCTGGCTAAGCTGCACTACCTGATTTCTTGTTCCTTGTATTTTGGCAAAAATAATTATTTAGTTATTAGTACAGCATAACAGAAGTGGGGCACCTGTGGGCTGTATTATAAGAGTTTTTGTTTTAGAGCGAGGGGAAGGAACTGTTTAACCAATCACACGCTTTCATAGGACAGGAATACTCTTATTTGTGGATACATCTTTTATCCATTCAGAACTAGAGTCTATCAGGAATAATGTGAAAGGGTTGATGTTTTAATTCAAAATTCACAGCTTATTTACAATTTATTTTTTATTTGAAAGAATTAAAAGCCATTTCCAGATCTCTGCTATGCTATTCTCATACCTCCTGGCCTGTGTACATACTTCCAGGATAAGAAGAATTAGGAAAGGGGAGTGTATCAAACTCAATTTTTTTTTCACTTTTATAGTCATAAAATCAGGTAGTGCAGCTTAAATATTTCTTTATTGGTTCGTTTAAACGTGGTTCAAGTAAAGTTGATTTTTCTTTTTTTCTTTTTTTTGTCTTTATTATATCATATAGCCTATCTAGTATGCGTTTTTGTTCATTTAGTTGTTTTCATTTCACAGGCCACCAATCAAATCTTGTCTAGGTCCCCTCAATGCCCATACCCAGCCCTGTATTTGCCCTCAGGTATAGTTTACATGGCGATCCCACCCCAATGATCATTGATATTGATCCAAAATCGAATTCCTGCGGTGCCTGTTTGCGTATATTCATGACAAAGGCCTGGGATGAAACGCCAGTGTATAATGTTATGTGCTGGTGACCATGGAAACGCACCCAAAGGAAAGAGACCGCTCGCTGATAATATGTTTGGCCTAGATTCTGGCGAGGGGAGGGGTTTTAACACAGAAAACGTGTGAGCATATGAGTAATGTAAAGCAGCGTTTCCACACATCAAAAAAAAGAGGAAGGAGCTGAAGTAAAAAATGCATGAAATGATCCCGTCGAGCAGAAACAGTCCTGGGTTACAGAGAGAGAGAGAGAGGTGAGGCGAAGTGGAAGATACACAGACGAAAGCCAATAACAAGTGATTACAACGCACACAGTGGGGAGAACACGCGCACTCTGTGGTGTCGGTGCGTGCGTGAGTGTGTGTGTAGGTGTGTGAGTGATTATGTGTGTGTGTGTGTGTGTGGGTGGGTTAGTGTCTGTCTGTATGTGTGTTTGTGAGTGTATTAGTGTGTGTGTGAGTATGTGCGCATGGGTGTCTGTGTGTGTGTGTATTTGTGTGAGTGCAAGTGTGTGTATGCATGTCTGCGTGTGTTTCTGTAATGTGTGTGTGTATGTGTGCATATGGATCTATGTGTGTCTACCTGTGTGTGTCTCTATGTTTGAGTATTTATGTGTTTGCATGCATGTATGTGTATGTATGTGTGTATGTGTTGCTTTGTGTGGATCTGTGTGTTGTGAAAAAGCACTAAATGTTTGCTGCTCTCCTCTGTAAGACTGCAGATCTGCGGGGGAGAGTCTGCAGGCATTGATTGGGTATTGCACGGTGTCTCCCTTCCCGGAGCGTACCACGTCTAATTTTAGATCCGCACTGGGCCGCCCCGCTCCCCTAGTCGGCCACAATCTGCACAGTTTGGCTTCAGAGAGGATTAATTACATCTGTGATCTGTGACTTTTTATCTGGCCCGGGGGTAGCCTTTCCACATGTGGCACTTTAGTCCCTTCTCCAGTGACCATCTGTGTAGATACATATACTGTATGTAACTGCAACCCACTCTCCCAAATCACTAATGTGAGGCTTCCAGGAAGATGGATAACTAGACCCACGCTGTCACACACGACAGCAAATGTATATCGGCGAAACGCCCCACACGTCTACGTCAAATGCTATAACACCGACGACCTTCTTGATTGTGGATTGCTTGCGAGGAATTATTAGGCCCTGCCCCAAACCATGAGAAATATGGGAAGGGTCTAATTTACTGGTTTGATTTGTCTAGATGGTAATAATGATGTGTCACATTTGACATTGCGCATTGCAATGCCCAAGGTGTTCTGAAAGCGCTTACAATTTTGAGTCCATTATTCATGCACTCCACAGTTACACTGGTGGTGGTAAGCTACTTGTGTGGCCACAGCTGGGGCACACTGACAGAGGCGTGGCTGCCAGTCTGCGCCTACAGCCCCTCCGACCACCATCTAACACCAATCACATTCAACCATCAACCACATTCATTAATGAGCAATACGGGTTTAGTGTCTTGCCCAGGGACACAACGACAATATGTGCTTGGGCAGGGATTCGAACCGGCAACCCTCCTGTTGCAGGGCGAATGCTTACACTCTGCGTCACTGCTGCCCTGGATGTTTGTGAAAGATGCTTTTGCCAAATGTAGTAAATTTCCCTAAAACTACATTCTTCAGTCAGTCCCTATGTGGCGCTATTGAGGTAACTGGCATCATATTGTTTGGATGTATTCATGGTGGAGGGTGATAAATTGGTGCAAGTTTGAGAGTAATCGGGCAAAGTATGTGCAAGATAGAGGCTGTCAAACATAAATTTCAATCAAATATGGTCGACTTCCTGTTTGTCGTAGGGCGGGGCCATAATAATATTTTATGCTCAGCACGATGTGGAGAATCACTGTACCAAGTTTCATTGCTCTGTGACAAAGTAAGTGTATACAAATTTAATCCTTAATTAATTAATTACTCAATTAATATTCATCGCAGAAATCCCCAAATCAATCCAGTTCGGCGTCTTTACTATATCTAAGTATCTGCAAAGATTGACAGTTTGAAAGTGATCTGGCATTTCGTTTTTGAGTTATCGCGTTCACACGGCCAATCTGGGGACGCGGACGAACATGATTCCATAACATCGCTGAACGCGATTCTCGCGTTTCGCCGATATAATAACAGTGTCCCAAACATCAGCTACATCGGACGATCATTCTAATGACTTCGAAAACACAAACTCAGTGTTTTTCTGTGAAGGTTCAGTGTCTTTTCAAAATGCTTCTGCAAATTTGTGGGCTTAAAGCTGTGGTAGTCACAACTTCTTTCAGAGGTTTTCTAATTAATAAAAAAGGAAAATAAATGGTATTAAGTATGATGTAAACATGATTGGATGTACAATTAAATTTGAGTAAAAATGGTTTTAGGCTCTATATAAGGTAGAAAATTAAATCAAATAAAATTGTATTTTTACCATATCGCCCATCCCTACTATGTACCTATATATCCTGGTTAAATAAAGATAAATAAATAAAAAAATGTTTCCACTATTTGGTCCCCAGCCCCATGTTTGAGATTCAATGGCTTAAAGCAACTCTGGGTGACTTTCTAGGATGTAGAGCAGAAAGAACAATTATACAGCTTTTAAACTAAAAACTATGAAATCTTCAAGTACAGGTCATTCACAAAAGTTTAACAGATATTGCCCACTTCTGATAATGAACCAAGAAAACCTTACTTTTCTTCTACTTTATAGTGTAGTACATTTTTCTTTCTTCTTTGCCTTTAGCCTTTAAAAATAAACCAAGAAGCATTGATGTTACAGTTAGGAGATGGAGAAGGGAGAGCAGTGTTTGACAGAAATATTGGACAACTGAGATTAAAACCAGGGAATCACTGGAACTGACCGCACAGGCCCTGACCTCCCATGTGTCCACCCGCCTGCTACAAATATCCACTGTTGTTCCCAGTTAGAGTGGGCAAATTTGTGAAAATATAATATGACGATTTTATTAAGATTCACAATTTAGATTTAACAGTGTATTTTTACAAGATTACTGCTTTGGAAAACTTTAAGTTCAATGTAAATTAAGAGATGGGCAATATAAATTGAATTGTGATTTCAAGTTATGAAAATCAAACTAATCTGGGAAGATTGTTGAAACGTGATACAGTGCATTCATTTATGCTCTTCTCTTTACTGTCATTTTAACTGTAAACAATGAATAGGATGTACATTGAATTTGTAGCTGATAAAATTGTGATATTGTATTTTTTACCACATCGGCCACCTGTATATGTAGACCGTTTTGAGAATGAACTTGTAAGAACAGTTATGATAAAGTCAAAATCATTTACGCTTTTTCCATGTAGTCGGGCTATTCTTGAAGACTTGCAAGGGGGGAATATGGCCAAAATAGCCCCCCAAAAAGTAACAACATTTTGTAAGCTCGGTACATAACCTATAATCGAATTTCCTTTTCACTGGACATGACTCAAGAGGTGCACCGCCCAAAGCCTAACCCCTGCCTCCACTTGTCTTCCTCCTGACAGGCCTATGATGTGAATGTGGAAAGTGCTGCTGAATCAGTGACATGTCAGAGCGCAGTGGCTGACAGGTGTTTTAAGTAGATCCCTGTGTGTCTATGTCAAAGACATCACAAAGAACAAGACCAAAAACTACAGTACTATATGACAGGAGCTGCTGGAGGATGGGGGCTGGTAAAGGGTACTCTTTCCCCATGGGCCCCCTTTGTGTAGGGGCCCCTAAAACAGAATGGAAAGAAATTGTGTGTTGTGTATTTTTAAACTAGAAAGCACAAGGAGAGCACAGACCTCCGCCAAGGCAGGTTTATTGACTTTATTTAAAGCAATACAGTGTAACTTTTCATGTAGGGCTCCATAATATTGGAAAAACATGTGATACCTATGCATTCTATTAGATTTTATTTAATGATAGATACAAGGTCAAAACTGAATATATCATGATATAAATTAGGACTAAACCAGGACTAAATCTAGAACTAGAACCAGATCCTAACAAGGTCGAAACCAGGACTAAATTGGGTCTAAACCATTTCTCTACCAGTGCTAAACTACAAAAAGTAGGACTAAACCAGGTCTAAACTGGGTCTGAAACGGGGTCTAAACCAGGACTCAATAAAGGATTTAACCAGGTTTAAACTAGACAAAACATGTCTGTAGTGATTATAAATGTGGAAAAGTTACATCGTGCTGCTTTAATCAGGAAAGTCCCACTAAGATACAAAATCAGATCAGAACCTATTGTACGTGTTTTTAGTGGTAGGGGAAACCAGAGTACCCAGAGGAAACCTGCACAGACACTGGGAGAACATGCAAACTCCACACAGAAGAAACCCAACTGCCCAATCCAGGAATCAAACCCAGGACCCTCTTGCTGTGAGTCAAGAGTGCTAACCACTGTGCCACTGTGCTGTTCCTATAGTGTCATTCTTAACCTTTCCTGAAGAACTAATAAACTACAATAATCTTTACATTAAAAAGAGAATCTATGCATTTTTTATTTATTAATTCATTATTAATCCTCAATTTATTATTACTATAGATCTAATTGGTAGTGTGTAGTAGGTGACAAAGTATTACCATTTTACACACCTTGAGCAAAACAGAAGCAATGATGTTAAAACTACAGACAGAAAACTTCAATTAAAATGATTTCTTTGTTGTGCTTTTTTTTATGGACGGAGGAGGTGTGTTATAAGAAAAAAACCTCTAAATCTCAGGTTTATGAAAGGTATCACTTAGTGTAGTAGATCAATAGCATATGGGATATTGTGGAAAGGTATAGTGCAGGGGTGCCTAAACTTTTTTCACTGAGGGCCATTTTGTCAAAAAATCCTACCAAGGAGGGCCACTCACTGCAATGATCGATTTCACTTCACCAAATGTCCCTTGAATTGTATGTATTTTTTTGCTGTATTTTTTGGCAGTTTCTTTATATTATACCCAACATAAAAATGGATGGATTCCTTGTAACACATTGAATCCTTCTCATTTAGTTGGATTATGCAGTAAAAACACAATTTCAGGCAATTGAGAAGAAAGGCTGAGGGCCACAAAAAATTGCTCCAAGGGCCGCATTTGGCCCCCGAACCACAGTTTGGAGACCCCTGGTATAGTGTATGAGTCATCGCTTCTCACAAGTTTTAGTATCACATGTCATTATAAAGTGACACTTATGGCTGAGTGTTTAAAACAGTCATCCACCGCTGTGCTTGTTGAGGTGAAGTATGTGAATCTATGCACGGCTGGAGCTTTATGTTGTATGCAAAACACGACTCAAACAATTATCCGCAAACAGTTTTTTACATAATTGCAAAGGGACAGATTTGTGCTTTGGCTAAGAATACATGTCTGTTTAGTCCATGGCATACAGGAGTGCTACAACAATGCCTATTTATTTATTGATTTATTGCCTCCACCAGGAAGTAATGTGATCTGGTCCTATGGCGTGTGTGTGTGTGTGTGTGCGCGCTTGTGTGTGTTAGCAACTTTACACAAGCTATGGATTTGGATGAAACTTTCAGTGAAGGTCAGGGATGACACAAGGAAGAAGTTATTAGATATTGGGAGTGATTGGGATTGTGGTCTGAATGTAGGATTTTTTTTTAAAAAGGAATTTTTCCCCTCTTCCCCTGTTGTCACAGAGTCAGAGACTCCCTTCCCCATTCACCCCTCCTGTTTCTCTACTGTATAGGTCTACAGTTGATGCTTGAAAATGTGATTAAAAATTAAAAAAAACATTTTTCATTCTCCACAATTTTCACCTAAAAGTGAAATATCACAATGTTTTAAATGTTCTTGTGTGTTTTTTGTGCATGTGCTACAGTTTAGCTTAGAGTATGCGGCACATATTCAGAACTTGTAAGGTTGGTTTCCTGTTGCCATACTGCTCTATCAAATAAAGCCAAAAAAATGCCCAAAAAAATTAAATAAATAAAATATAAAAACACTGTGTGCCTAGAAGTGATGTTTTGTCTAAGTTCAC
>JAVQKG010308072.1:0-11859 GCA_036025885.1 Hypseleotris bucephala
AAAAGTAATATAAATGATATCGGTTCCAGTATCGGCCACATTTACCGATCCACCGATCCAGCTGAAAGGCCTGGATCGGCACCGATATCCGATCCAGTATCGGTATCGGTGCATCCCTAGTAGATATAGTATAGTTACGATGAATTAAAGTCAGCGAGACATATCTCTAAATTTGTGGCAACTAATATACAGTGTAATGTACTTCTATAAATGTTTGTACCTATTGTAAATACTGTTAAAGTGATATTTACTCTATGCATGATGTAACATAGCTGAAAAAGTGTAACATTCACACAAAAAATATTTCATTGTCTCAGTTCATGTAAATCAGTCCAACTAGAAACATGTGCATTCAACTCACATAGACTATTTCACACTGACGCAATTTAGGAAATCTCAAATACCACATAGAATTTCTAGATTAAAGTTGATAGAGGAATCTTTTGCTTTAAGTTAATGGAAACAATACAGCATCTCGAAATGGAAAATAGTCCATGATAGTTGAATGCATATTATTTATTTAGACTGAAATTGTGTCAACTGAGACAATGAAAGATTTTTCTGTGAATGATTACTGTAAAGTTTGTAAGTAGAGTCTGAGCAACGCTTTATTTTTTCAGTGTACAGTAGATTTAATAATAATTTAATGAAGATAATAGTATCTACATGTAAACCATTCATTCATCTTCTTAAGCTTACTGTATTTTCACCTGCTGTCCTAATTATAATTAATAGGTTTTAGTTGAGGCACACCCTAAACGCTGTCCAGTTAGTCACAGGGCTAACACAATGACATACACTGACAAACAACCAATCATTTTCACATCCATTTACACTATAATAATTTCTTACTCTTATATAGCGCTTTTCAAGACACCCAAAGCGCTTTACAATTGCGTTATTCATTCACTCTACACTCGGTGGTGGTAAGCTACTTCTGTAGCAACAGCAATTCGGGTTAAGTGGCTTGCCCAGGGACACAATGACAGTATGAGCTCAGGCGGAGATTCGAACCGGCGACCCTCCGGTTGCAGGGCGAACACCTTACCCACTGCGCCACTGCCGCCCCGTACACTACTAATCTATTTACTAGTTTAAAGCCACCAACACATGTTTTTTTGGGTTGGTGTGAGAAAGCTAGAGGGAATCTAGAGGAGCACATGGGTAGTATGCGCAGAATATCACAGTTATCTGGCATGACAATCAAACCCACAGCTAATTGCCATGAAGCACAAATACTAATTGTTTAACCACAATGGTAAGACCGGTGTACCCCACTGAACAGCTAATTTATTATTACTTTCTGTGTAATGACTGGCCTTTTCTTTGCAGGGAAATGCTGTTTTCCTAGACAGTGGTGGGATGACTGGCCCATGACAAGGACGACCCCAGAAGGGATCTACTGTAAGCGCTTTGTAGTCATCTATTTGTCTTCATTGCTCGTATATTTCTCCCAATAGAGTCATCGTCTGCCTGAAAAGTGACGCAGAAGTGAGTCAGTCAATCATGAAACCAGTGGGGACCTGTGATGAGGTACATACAATGAATTAGATTTAGTTCCTGACATTATACCATGCGTCTATAGGACTGGGGGGCAGCTTTGTATTTATATTGAACCGTGACTGCTTCTTAACTCATACTAAGGTGAGTTCACATATAGGGCAGGCAGAGCAATTATCCTTAATGGTACAGAATATATGCAATCATGGGCTCCAGGGGCAGCCGAGAGAGGTGGGGCGGAGATGGAGTGATGGAGGTTTTATTCCAGTAAAGAAGGAATAATGCGTCAGTATGTGCTTCAAAGCAGAAGTGACATTTAGGCTTGTGGACAGTAGTTGAGTCAATACTAAATAGAGATATGAGCTGGCAAAAGTTTTCAGGGCAGTGTAAAAGAGTAGTAAGTGATGTACAGTAATTTGGTTAGTAGAATTAGATTGAAGAAAAGAAGGTTGTAGTCAGTAGTTTCATAGTTCTCATACCTTCAGTCTAATCAAACATTTCGCACAAAGTACTGCATAAAAAAGCTGTCCACATAGCATTTTAATAGGCAAAAAAATGACATTTAACCAGGACTATAACTAAACTTAAGACTTGGACTGCAATAGACTCTTGATACCACGAAGAACCCACGTCCCATAATTTGCCTCCCTACTACAGTTTGAGAACCACTGCACTATAGGTTTATTAGCTCAATAGGCCGACTATGATGTCAGAGATCGATTTTATAAGCCATCATGCTTTTGGCTTAATTAGTTAATGCTGCCCATAGCTCCATGCGTCGGTCAAAAGTCATTCAAAGTAACTGAGTCATGCACTTCTGCTTTTAACTATTTTAAGCCCTTCTAAATATAGACCCAATTTTCTCCCAAACAGCAAATTAGCTAATCGTGTTGTGACAAGCTTCCTCCTATCATCACTTATCACTTACTCATGTTTTGTTGTGGTCAGAGAAACACAGTGTAAAGTATGATGGAGGAATCTTTGGTATCTAGTTTGGCACAATAGAGCAATTATCAAGGTTTTAGACACAAAGGTAACCAAGCCCACATTGTAACATCTAATTTGAATTCTTACATGTGTTAGAATACACAGAAAATACCAAAATAAACCAGGATGTACGTCATGTGTCAGGCCTATGTCTACAAATAACCATGTGACAAATGAGTCATTAAACACTGCACAATTCTATAGAGATAAATGGGAGGCAAACCTGGATACTCTCACCGGCCACTATATTAGGTAGACCTATTTACTTGCTTTTGGGGCGTGAATCAGCCTACCACGTTTCCTCAAGGTCAAATCTGGCGAAGTTCAAACCAAGCACCAGAATATTGTAGTAGAAATAGTGGTTTAAGTGCTAGTGATTTGGTGTGGTTGTTGGTTCTTGTATTTAAAAACGCTATCTGTATTGAATCACTTCTATGGTTTACAGTGAATGGTTTAAAAAGACGTAACATTCAGTGAGCAACAGATCGAAGGGATGAATGCCCATGGATAGAGGCTTTTGAGATGTTAGTAAGCCAACAAGCTCAGATAGATCAAGGTCTACAGAAAACCCTCTCTGAACGCACAATATGACAAAACATTCAGCAGGTGGACAACAGCAACATACGTGTTTTTTAGTTACTACCTAATGAAGTGGCCAGTGGGTGTAATAATGATCATGTGTCCAAGCATTAGTAGAATTTTCACACTAACTATTTTTGACACTGGACAATGGAGTCACTAGGGGATTTTCGAGGCATACTACCAGTGTGTCGATAATTTACCCGTACATTTATCATCTTATACGGGAGATCAGTGACTGTGCAGACAAAGAAACACTTCATCAGCACCAGGACTTAAATGACAGAATCAGGTTTTAGGCAACAACCAGAACTCTAGCTGTAGCTATATATAAACTCGACACAATGTAAGCCAGAATCCAGGTGTGGTCACCTGGCAAACACGTACGTGGGAGGGAGCTCTTATGGTATGAGCTTAGGGCTATTTACTGTGCATGTCCTGAAAATGGATTCGACAAACAGGCTAGACATGCAGTGGTAGAAATCTTTTTACATTTAGCATTCTGAGCCTATCCATTTATATAGAATTGGGACTGGCACAATAAGTTCACTGGTTTGAGACGTTTTGTGGCAAGATTCAAGTGAAAATAGGAGAGAAAATCTCAAAAAACAATGTTACAGATATGTGAGACATGCATTATAGAACTTGTAATAGCATTTAAAATCAGTAGAGGTGTGTCTCATTGGGGTAACTTAGTCAAGGACCCCCTCTGCTGGATGTCTACTTATCCATATCCTATCCCAACACGTTATCTTTACAATAGACATTATAACTAAACGAATGGAGTAATCATTTGAGTGTTTTTAAGCGTCATGTTGCCTATCCTCTATTTCTAGCTGGCATTAACACATTTTCGCCCACAGAAATGCCACTCACTGGATATTTTATCTTTTCAAACCATTCTCTGTAAACTCTATACACAATAATGGTAATCTCTTCAAGGCTAAAATTGGACTTACAAAGTGAAACTAGTCTAGCTTTCAATCTCATCAAATAACTTAAAAACACAACAAAATCATACTTACCTGTTGCAAATGGTCTTTCACTTCACCTTACCACGACTTCTAGATAATTCCTCCCATTTCCTGTTGCCTCTGGTCCAATTCAAAGCTTGCCATCTTGCTGTACAATACTGGTAGTGTCCTGTACTGCCATTGTGTTGTGTTGTGATGTCCCCAAGGTTGTCTCCCTGGATGTCTGTTTGTGTTTGAGTGCTTGGAGCGGAGGCAGAGTTATGATGGAGATGCCACAGCCCCCTTTTGCCTCTAGTCTCACTCTCTCTCTCTCTCTCTCTCTCACTCCATGCGTTTTACAGTCAGTCACTATGAGCTGTTTCGTTGCGCCGTAGTCATTATTGTAACTAGTGACTCAACACTGCTACAACCCACATAAGCAGAGGAAAGGAAAAGAGGAAAGCGCCTTTACTGTAAGTCGTAAAAAGCCCAATACAGAGATCTGATACAAATATTTAAAGTGACGACGCAAGCACACACCCAGCATGACAAAGCAGCTTTTTTTTTTACCTCTGTCTCAGTGTTTGTACGTAAGCAGGTCTGTAATAAAGAAGTGATATTAAAACAAGTCTCAGAGCCTCCCCTTTCGGATGGGAGAAGAATTTGGTTATTAAAAAGAGAACATTTAAAGATACAGTAGGGCACTTTATTGGCTATGTATGGTCGTGACTAAGCTATTGTGCAATATTTAACCTTTAATACAAACACTTCATACTTTGTCATCTGTTTAGCAATTTAATGTATGAATGCTAATACAAATGCATCTGATTTACATAGCACCCTTCTGGATACTCAAAGTGATTTACAATATATGCATTATTTGTTCACATTATTACTCCACAGTTACACACTGGTGGTAAACTATCTTTGTAGCCACAATTACACCTGGGGCAGACTGATTGAGGCGTGGCAGCCATTCCTCTGACCATCATCAAACACAGCATGACAACAATACATTACATAAGTCATGAATCTTTGTTCCGGTCCCAAACTTGGATAAATGAAGATGGTTTTGTCAAGAAAGGCATCTGATGTAAAAACTATGCAAAACAAATATGTAATTCACTAAGGCATGAAGGGATAATCATATACCTTTGTGCCATGATAACACTGCTTGTATTTATTGTATTTCTAACCCTAACCCTAATAGACAATGAGAAAACATATAATTAATATATTGTCATACCTTGTCCACAGCATCAAGAAGAAACCAATATCAAATAATTAAGAAACTAATCTAGTGTCTATAGCCCACCCTCCTAACTCCTACCCACTAATGTTTTGAGTCATGATTCACCAGAGCTGTCAAGAGCCACTCTGTACAAATCACACTATTATCAGAACAAGTGGGGCTTATACAAACTTCCTCTTATAATCGCTTGCCACATGAACTGGGAAATTCCCATGTTTCTGTGGAAAGGATGAAACAGTATCTGCGTGGTGACAGCAGGTGAGAGGAATCTGTGCCTTAATTCCTCAACTCTTACTGGAAATAGTAAGATTGTGCCAAAAGTTAAACACACACATACATATACAACATATACGTATACACAAAGACACACACATTGACAGAGGGGCGGGCACGTGCTGATTTCCCATCATCCATTGCTTTACGGTGAGTCAGCTGACCACAAGATGAGTCTCTCTTTCATCTGTCAACCAAAGCCAAGGAGGAAGTGGTTAAACAGCACTGACTCACTGTTTGTCACCCTTCACCCAGTTACTTACCCCCTCCTCGTATTTAAAAAACAACTCTCACTTTTAAATTTGGGTAATTTTCCACCACTATAATCTGATCAGACATACCTACATGAAACATTATCTGACTTGGTGTTGCCTTTATAATCTCAAACCAGTTTTGTTAGTCTAGTACACAATGAGAATGAGGCTTGCAAAATGAAAACTCAATTGTAACTAGCCTATAGTTTACACTCTTATCAAAATATTTTAGGCACTTGTTTGTCACCCTTCACCTAGAATCTTACCCCTTCCTCATATTTAACAGCAACAACAACACATGGACTAGGGTCAGATCTGAAGAGTAAAGCAAATACCAATGCTATGCCAATAATTGTGTTGACAATGTTGAAGGTCACATAGCTTTGGACATTTTGAATTAAAAGTCATTTATACTGAAGGTGTAATTATAGCAGTGATGGCTCAGGGGTAGAGTGGTTGTCCATAACCAGAGGGTTGGCAGTTTGAATTCTACTCCAACCTGTGCATATTGTTGAGCAATTCACTTGCCTGAATTAATATATGTGATTGGTGTTTTGTGGTAGTGGTTGCAGAAGTATAAATGGATAATACAACTGTAAAGCATTCAGTAAAGCGTTTATTTTTAACTTTTACTATCTGTAACTCATCAATTGATATGCTTATATTTTGCTTTTGCCGGAACCAGCGCATGTGCCAACCCTGCATATTCTCCTTGACTTGTCTTACAGCCACAGCATTGCATGGTATTCTCCAAAGCAGTCCAAAACTGACCAACATCCTGACCATTACAGGCTTTTACAAGTCTAATGAGCAGCAGATGCCGGGAACAACTTTACTTTCAAGACCAAATACTCAAAATATCTTTTCTTTCTCTGGTTGCCCTTGTACTGTTTCAACAAACTTCTGTGAATCTTGCAGTTACAGCCAAAAAAGCTTGGAGTTGAACAGTCACACCTATTTTTTGCAACAAAAAATAGTCTAAACTTCCTATAATATTTGATGTTCGCAAACATATCTGGGCTGTGTATGATTGAAAAAACTGTTATCACATCAGGTGTCATTCCCGGGGGTCAGCGGGCAAGGCAACAGAGAAAACAGACACACAAGTGGCGTTATGTAACAAACCAAAGTGAGGAGTAGTGAGACACGTCCTTGGTAACTATCACTACAGCAGCAGCAAAGAAAGGACAGGGTTGCATAACGACAAACTCACTGCAGTTATAAAGGAACAGAACATCTATCGGGGACATTATAGGTGATGCGCATAATAGACTATACAGCAAATATATAGATAGTTGAATAGAGTGGAATAGTAAGGATCAAAAGCAATCTAAGTTTATTAACAAAAAGAAAAGAGAATCTACTGTATGTTGAAGTAAGTTGACAAGAAATATTTTTTGTTCAATTTGCTCACATAGGACAAACTGAGCACTGCTTTAAAAGATGCATTCATTTAACCTTATTCTGATAGTGGTCAGGGGTGACAGGAGCATATCACAGCAACTTTGGGCCTTAGGTAGGATACACCTGCACAATGGCCAGTTAGTCGCAGGGTTGGCACAGAGACACGCATAGAGTTAAGTTACAAGTTTTCCTAACATAATATGGTTTTATACTGTGAGACAAGTTGACTGTAATGAACCCACAGTAACACGGAGAGTACATGCAGACTCCACCCAGAAAGGTCATTGTTGGCCTGCCTGAGGATCTAACCCACAACCTCCTGTCGAAAATGCTAACAACTCAGCCACTATTGATTTTTATGTCATAAAATTAAAAGAGATAAAAAATGTACAGTGTAGTTTGAAATCCATTACAGAGGCAGCCTACTTGTATGGTGCATGTCCTACCATTTTATGAAGTATTTACAGATTGCAGTTGCTCGTATGATTTGTATTGCAATAGAAAAAGAAAATAAAATTGCGTGAATAGTAATTGTGGTTATTAGTGCTACAGCAGCCAGTCTTTAAGCACATGAGGTTGCCATAGAAACCCACAGAGTCCGTTCAATATATCATTATTTTTTTTTCCGAGCTAAACTACGTAACCTTCACAACTGTTCTCAATACAACACTATTAAATATACATGCAAATCACTTTCCTCTGCTTTGGAAAAATGCAAAGATGGTTACCTGGCTTAAACTAGCAAAACCAAACACTGGCAAGTTTATATGTGCCCTTCAGCCTAAATAGAGTCTTACCTGGAGTGGATTTGAATGATGTGGCGTATGGTGTACTCTGGTTTGGGACGTCCCAGATACTCAAATAATGTGTGAAATAAAACCGGTTGGTTTTGCTGGTTTTATGGGGGTATACCTGTGTGTATAATATGAGTTGGCAAAGGGTAATAGAGTTTACTCAACACAAGCACCACATACAAAGAAATAAATGAATAGGCTTATACCAAGGATGTGCATTTTTTAAGACTTTATAATAACAGGTTCCCAAATTGTGGCTAGGGCCCCAAACGTGGATCACATAGAAGTCTAAAGTAAAGATTATTTAAAGCCTAACTGTCTAGATTTATTATTATTGTTATCCTGTAAAGATGTTTCACAATAAAATGAATAGGAATGGGCCGCAATTTAGCTCAGTAGGTAGAGCGTGTGGGCCATATATAGAGCTTACAGTGCTTGTCCCGGCATTGTAGTTCGAATCCTTTATGTACAACACACTTCATTTTCAAACTTCAACATAAAAAAATCATAGTTAAAATGTGTGCTGCTTTCTTTTGAGCTAAATTAAGACCAAACATATTTATAAATTGATTTTAAATGGTTATAATGTTGCGATGAAAGTAGTGTTTTATATGTAAAATAAAAACGGAATTATACATAGTTTGTAAGTTTCCTAAAATAAGAAACAGTATTTTTTTAAATGCTTAAAATTGTCTATCTGACCCTGTTCTATGATGTAAGGTAGGTTTCTGAGTAGAGGCCAGAGGAGGGACTAGAGTATAATAAAAATTGTGACAGGATACCTAGTTCACATAAAGTTTTTTTTTTAGTATTTCAGGAAACTTACAAACTACAGCTTGAAAAACACCTTTGGTCATCTTTCCCCCGAACAAATGTTAAAAGTGACCATGGAATTTTTCTTCATTCTTTTGCCCTTGTCAGTACCTTCTTGTAATTCACAGTGAAAGGACAGTGACAGTGACTGAAAGACTCCGGTCGATGTGAGTATGATAAATGACCACAAAGAAACATGAGCCACTCTTTTTGAGAATGAGTCAAAGTCCAGTGTCTGCAGCAAGGCTATAGTCTTTGAAGTCTAACCTCAACTACCTCAAAGCAGGCCAACGTTTGTTACAGAATACATTTATAACAATTCAATGACAACTTTCCAATTGGTTTACATAATTGACTTGGATTTGTAAAGACCGTCATGTTTTTTAAGCCCAAGCTGCCTATTCATATGAAATTTGAATTATATTTGAATTTGACATTTTGAGCAACTTTTTTCTTATTACAAATTGTCACAAAGACACACAGGGATTTGTTAACATTCCTTAGACTGTATCATGTATTTATCATTTTCTATAGTTAAATGAGGTAAAGGTATATTTAATAATTTGTTTTAGTTATTTGTATTTTGTTCTTTTGGTTCCTTCACAATAAATGTTATTTTTAAATTCATGTGTGCATGTGTAATAGCTGTGGCCACCATATTTTCAGTTCTTATTGACTTTGCATTTATACCCTACACCCAGCAGAGGGCAGCAACTTAGATCTTTTCCAATTCCTGCTATTCAACATTATATGCCTGTTTTCACTATTGTCTAAAAGTGCCAAGTGTGGGAAAGATTGGCAAGGCTAAACAATGCACAAATAACATTTACAAGCAGTATGTGGTCGCACAAGATAATTATTTATTGATGTAATTATTCAACCTTGCACCAGTGCCATTTAAAACTGGATTTTAATATCAGCACAATAATAGTGTAAATATGTTGTCCCTTGATATTCTTAAAACCATATTGGTTAAATAATATTCTAAATTTCAAAACCCTAAGGCACACAATAAAACAACTGATCACACTTTGATTCGTCATTGAGTGCATTCAGAATAAAATAAAACATAAAACATCACTGATTTGACCCAAAGAAATTGACATCGGGGGTTGTTTAAACAGTTTTGGCACAGTTGGTTTCTGGAAGTGTTTTACCGCATATATTCACAGTAATAAGTGTCGCATTTTTTTAACATGAGTAGTGTCCATTCTCTGAGTTGTAGAGAGTTTGTGTGTGTCCTACTGTGTACATAATCTCTTCAAAGTAAAACTGCAGTCCTTGCATCCTCAGCTTGTTAGGCTCTGGTGCTCATTTTATTCTGTAAATGGAACAGAAATAGTCAAATGAGGGGTGAAATTACTGTAACTCTAACACACACAAAGCATCTAGGGTGGCCACTTTGTTTGGTAGTTATCACTTCTGAGCTAATATATTTTAAGCCTTAAAATCACACTGCATCAAGCATCATAGATTGAGTCATATAAAATCTGCTGAAGTAAAGGAAAACAATGTATTTCAGAAACTCATGACTACTCAGATTTTTACATCCCACTTTGATCGAAAAGGCTACAATGTCCACTGACCAGCAATTACAGTATGCAAGGAAAAATGCCTTGTTCATGCTAAAGAGATTTGATATGAATAAAAAATTACATTCACTCATGTATAGCCACTCCTTACAACATGTAGAAAGCCATATGTAGAATAATCTGTCCCTTATGTGATGAAACCTAAATAAATAAACTAAAAGTTAAGAGTTTAAATCTAGCAGTAAACTCACCACTTTCGCCTGGTTTACACACTGCATGTAGGCTGAAGCAATCCCAGAGCAGGACAAAGTCTTTCCTGGGTTTTCCTGATAACATTTTAGGATCTGACTCTGCAGATCTCCACAGACCGGCTGGATATTAAAACGACTGGAAGAAAGTGTGGGAAAGCAAAATGTAAAAAGCATAGTAAGAATAATTTAATGAGAATTACAGTCTTGACAATAGCAAAGATCAACTCACGCAAAACGATTATGTGTCTCTTCTTTGCTTTTCTGGAAACTGTCTGCTGTCACTTTGTAAAACTGAGAACACTGTAAAACACAGGTAATGAAAATCTTAATTAATTTACTATTCCCCTTGTAGGTTGCAGCTGGCTGGATTTTACACCAAAACTACAGGCCTTCGGCAATGTATATGGTGGACAATTGCCAGATAATCGCAGGGTTGACTCAGAGACATAAAAGATATTCACTTTCACATTCATACACTACAAGGCAATTTAGAGATTTAAAAAAAAAACAATTTTCCTAACAAATCCATGTCTTTGGGCGGTGTCAGAAAACCCATGGTATCACAAGAAAGACATGCAGACTCCACTCAAAGCGACTGATTAGAAGAACCAAGATTCAAACCAACAGCCTTTTTGCTAAAATGGCACTAAACTACGAAATAAATCATAATTGAATGTGTCTGAATGTTACCTACTTTTGATTCTAGTTTTTCGATATGTTCCTTGAAGAGAGCGTCTCTTTTCTTCATCTCCTCCTCTCTCATCTCCATTTTGTGAGCCTGTGTGAGTCAAAAAAGTTTTCAATTGTATCAGAAACCTTTAAAACTTGGTCGTGTTTTAAAAACTTGCTTCAACCCAACAACAGAGGTGCAGTTGAGAGAAGATTTAGAGATAGAAACTCATGCAATGATTACACCTCGTCTTACCTTAAGTTCCATCCACTGACAGAAGGCACAAGAAAGAGAGAAAGAGATATCATAAGAGAAGGAACACTTAACATGTATTAGTCATCCGCTCACAAATACATGCAGTTCAATAGACCCCTTGAAAGTTTGTAAACACAATGTTCTAAATCCCGGAATGGGGGTAGGCAAAACCATAATACATTTCCAAAGGAGAAATTACAAATAGCCACAAAATATCACAAATTAAGATAGTTTTGACAAACACTCGACACTAGATAGGCCTGGTTAGGAAACGGTGACTGTACCTCACATTGTATATATATTTAATGTTACTATACAGTTAGCATTGTGGCTAGTGGCAAA